>JANTCA010010446.1:0-20471 GCA_024741275.1 Chironex yamaguchii | reverse complement strand
GTTGTCCTTGAGTACCAGACGATTGCGTAGCTGATGTCCTTGAGTGCCCAGATGTGCTTACTGATTCCATTTGAGTTCCTGTGTCGTGTCTAAGTGATGTAATATGGTAGCGGTATCTTGTTTTGAATTCGGTTTCGGTGAGTCCGATGTATATTTCTGTAGTGCCGTTATCTTTGCGTGTGACCGTAGCTTGGTATATTGTGGAAGACTGTAGGCAGTTTCCATTTAGTGAGCAAGTGAATTTAGTGTGTATAAGAGTTTACAAGTGCTAACACTTCTCGAATAGAGATTTACTTTACCACAGGAGCAGACGTCATTACAGTCCAATCCCTCCTCTTGAGAGAATCCCTGTGCCACAAGGCGTGCTTTGAATGTATTTATACAGTCATCTGCTTTCCTTTTAATCTTAAACACCCATTTGCTTCCTACCACATTCTTTCCAAGTGGCAAATCAACTAGTTGCTATGTGTCACTCGTGTTTTAATGACTCGAACTCACTGCTAATGGCATCTTTCCACTGTATCGCTTATTTATCATTCATTGCCTCACTGAATATCCTTGGGTCTTCACACACTACATCAGTGAAGCGGGCAAATTCTAGATCATTATAAGTCCACCATTCACCATTTTCTCGTTCTATTTGATCTTCTTAAACTTGGTTCATTTGCAACTATATGGTCATTATCTACACAATTTTCTGTAACCTCATCAATAGGTTCAGCTTCATCTACCACTTCATTAATATTGAATAACTCGTTGTGACTTCTACACTCTCCACCCTCTAGTGAAGAATGTTCAAATTGGTATTCAAGAAACTTAGCAACTCGGCTTCTGATGATTATCTTTCTCTCAGGGTCATACAATTTGTAACCCTTGCTGGTGTCCAAATTCCCCACAAAAATACACTTGGTGGCCTTTTTCTGCAGCTCACTCCGCTTAATGTCAGGTGTATGAACATAGGCATTACACCAAAAGGTTTTAAAATTATTTACATCAGGCTTACAGCCAAACCATAGCTCATAGTGTAACACCATCTAAGGCAACCGTTGGACTTCTATTTGTAATTTACAAAGCAGTGTCAACTGCTTCTGCTCAAAAATATGAAGGCAGAGCATCAATCTTGAACATTCTGTGAGAGTACGATTCATTCTCTTATTTACTCCATTCTGTTGTGGAGTCATAGGCAGTGTCTCTTCTCGCTTTCTGTTCGCACAAAAATCTTTGAATGTATTACAGGTATACCCTCCTCCATTGTCCGAACGAATTCCCTTAACGTTCTTGCCAGCATGATTCTCTGCAGCACCAACAAACTCTTTGAACTTGCAAAGAACTTCACTCTTCTCTTAAAAAAATACACAGTTACAAAGCGAGAGTAATCATCGATGAAGGTAACATAGTATTTGGAACATCCCAATGAATCAGTATTGACACACCCAACATCACTGTGAGCTATTTCTAACAATTCAGTAGCTCTATGTTGTGCTTTCTTTGGGAAGGGTAATCGACTTAATTTACCCTCTGCACACCCATCACAACTTGGATCAAAAGTATCCCCTATATTCAAGTTCAAGCCATTCACAATCTTGCTGTCAGACAGTAGTTTAAGACTATTGTAATTCAAATGTCCATACCTTGCATGCCATAACTTAATATAGTTATTGTCAGTGTATATAAATACAGAATACGCAGCTGAGATGTTCTTCGTATTCAATTTGTACAACTTTCCATCCTTTTGACCTATGTCCATTACCTTGTCACCCAATATAATGGAATAGGCATCTCCTTTGAAATGCATTTTCACTCCTTTATTCATCATAATCGATCATAATCGGAATTGACAGTAGTTGTTTTTCAATTCGAATAACATAAAGCACATCCTGGAGGAGCAGGTTGTATTTTATCGAATTATCATATGCAGGAAGATACAAGTCACCTTTCCCATATGCATACACGACAGTATTGTTGACCTATTTGACTTGAATTGGAGTATCAAATTTGATGAAGTTTGACATCAAGCATTTGTTTGGTGACATGTGCTTTGAGGCACCAGAGTCTGTTAGCCAATCCTTGCAATTATGCTTTTCAAAAGGTCCTACTGTAAGTGCTACTTGCTCTTCATTGTCATGATTTTGAATTCTCTCTTTTTAGTTGTGAACTGATTCTGACTAGCTGCAATCAGCTTTCTATTTAAAACAGTTTTTCACAATATGTCCCTTTTTATTACAATAATAGCATTTGATCCCTTTTGTCTTAAAATGTTTCCCTTCTTGCTGTGATCTACTTAGTAAAGCATCTCCGTTTTTCTTGTCCTTCACAACAGTTTTATCTCCATGCAATTTGTCATACTCATAAACTACACAATCTTGAACATAGTTCCAAGTCAGACGATCATCAGCAATAGTTTCTAATGCTGTAATTAAGTATGCATCTGGCAAGCTGGTAATTAAAATAATGACTAAATCCCATTCTTGTGTAGGATCTCCCACTGTATCCAGATGCTCTGCCAAAGTCTTTATATAGTTTACATGGCTAATCATAGTGGTACTCCTCCATTTTTGTAACATACAACTTTCTACGATAAAATATTTTATAAGCCAAGGAAATGCTCTTTTTCTGGAAATGCTGCTCTAAACTAGTCCATGCCTTTGATGCTGTTTTGGCTGACCTAACATAGATTTGATTCTCAGTGGAAATAGACAAACAAATCGAAGCAAGTGCTTGATTTTCACTACTTTTAAACTTCCTCTGTTCCTCCACAGAGGTACGAGGGTCTATTACTTCATCTCCAGTCACAATTTCCCACAAATTAAACTCAACTTCATTTGGAATTTCAATGTGTGTTGCAATTATCTCCAGTTAGCTTTTCTATCTTAAAGACTGAGTCTTCTCCTACAGTGGTCATTGTGCTTAAAAGTCAAGACTTCAAATCAAATATTTACTCTCTGCTAGAATGATGTCTTCCTGGGTTAGACTAGGCCCATAACCTCTTAAAACGTAATGCATTAGAGCAGAGTATGAAACATAGAAAAACACTAACTTTCAGTAAAACATACAGCACGGCAATCAGCAAAATGATCAAACACGGAAGATACCTACACCCCTAGAGAACAGAATCGTGTGGCTACAGAATCGCATGCCAAACGTCCAATCTATAACGGAAATACTTTAAAAAGCAAAAGATGTGAATCATCATGTCCGTATTTCGAACAATATATATATGTACTCATAAGCTCCGTGCCAGCAGGTACAAGTATTTGGTGAAAGATTTTCAAATTTTTTGGCATCAGGAGACGAAACCCTGCAGTAGATAAAGGGGAATTCATTCATTTTTTCTGTGTTGTGGCTTAAGTTTCATCAATGTCAGATATATGTAGTATCTCAACAGACACAATACTTACCTCCTCTTCGTTCCGTCTGGAGCATAAGGTGCCAACAAATTTCCTCCACGCGTCGTGGTCCTGAGCTATCCTGCTTTCCTTTTGTTTGCATCTCTTTTTCAATTCTCCTGCACCAGGTGCCCAATGGTCTCCCTTTCTTTCTCTTTCCTGGTGGTACCCATCTCGGTGCGGTGTGTATGTGTCTGGGCCAGTTCATGCAAAGGAAGTGGCCTAGCCAGCTCCAACGTCTCCTCTTGATCTCATCCACAATGTTGTTGATTCCTGAGCGCCTGCTTACTTCAACGTTGGTGACATGCTGCTGTCAGCGGATTTTGAGGATTCGTCTCACACATCGCCCTTCAAAGCCACTCAGTCTGCTGTCTGTCTTTTTGTTTGTTCTCCAGGTCTCCAAGGCATGCAAGAGGACTGACCGAACATTGGACTTGTAGATCTTCCGTTTGGTGCTTGTGTGCAAACCAGATAACTTCCATGCATTCTACAATTTGTTTAATGCCTGTGCCACTAATCCTATTCTGGTGCAAATCTCTATCTCTACTTCACCTGTTTGCCGAGATGTAGCAGCCAAGGTACTTGAAATTCTGGACTTCCTCTAGCTCTTCTCCCCTAACTGATATTGCTTTTTCTTCATCTTCATGATCTTGGTCTTCTGGATGTTTATCTTCAATCTGATATTTCCAGATATATTATCCACTTTTGTCGTCTTTTCCTAAACATCCCTCTGGGTGTGTGACAGCAGTGCAATGTCATCAGAAAAATCACAGTCTTCTAATCCGGCCATCAGTCCCAAAATCAATCCTCTGGGTTGGTCACTTGTAGCTTTCGTCATAACCCAGTCGATGGAAATGAGGAAAAAGGGTGGGTGAGATCACACAACCCTGCAACAGACACAATGCATTGATGTATTTGTCCATCGCTTTGAAAATATACGACATTGCACTGAAAAGATACTTGAAAGCCTTTTTCATCTGACACTCTTCAGAAGTAAATTGTCAGAAAGGAAAGTATAGATTGATGTCAACCTTTTTGTATGAGACATGTATCGAAACTAGTCAATATAAAAAAGAGAGGAGAAAGAAACAAAGAGAAAATGAAGAAACAAAGCATAGGAAGAGTCCTAGTGAAAAAACGATTTCTTTCTGCCTACGGAGTACTGGTTGTTTTAACGTAGACAGACTCCAATACACTCAGATGAAAAGGACCACCTAGCTGTGCCAATTATCCGAAAATTCTCGTCCCTATACATGTTGGCACATTCCGAATTTTCTAGTAAATATTGACTTATGGCAGAATCGCGTGTTTTGGCAGTCATTTTCGCTTTGCAAACGCGAGATGGCTGTTTTTGAGAAGAATAAATTGATGCTTGCCGGACACTGGCTGAAACATGTTGTTTGTTCCTGTCACCCAAACATTGAGAAAAGCGACCAACATACTGAGCTTTACATCGGCACATATACTACTACTATGTATGAATCTGTAGAATTATATATATATGAATCTAGAGAATATGCGAAAATGTTATATGAGATGTCTATTTTTTGCAGAATCTACCTATACATACATATTTATTACCAGAAATTGACTAAGTACAATACTGGTAAATATAGTGCTCAATACATTGACCGCAGAGCCATAACGTAAAAACTATAGACGTAAGAAAAGAGACCTAGGCTATTGTTGCTACTACTAATGTCACGCTAACGCAATCATCAGGCAACTGGGTACAGTAGAAAAAATACACTTATATAAAGCTATAGATTCGATACATGAACACCTATGTACAAAAGTTGAGTCTTTTTACGTGTAATTAGCGGCCTTGAAGTTTATAGCATAGAATTCGGTGTGGTGTTAGCACTTAGTGAAAAGTTTGGTCCTACTATTTAAAGCAATATCTTTAGGGGCGGTGAGGATTGCCATTGTCTCCCCAAGGCATAAGAAGCATCCCGAACATCCACACTTTCTTAACCTACTGCACGAGGGCGGGGAGCTGGAACTAGTAGAAAGTTCAACGTATAGTCACATAGTTATTTATCAAAATCCTCAGTAGTACGGTGTTCTAAGGACTGTACAAAATTATGCAGTAAGATTATTTGAAAATTAATCATTATAAGCTATTCTAAAAAATCGCCTTGAAAATTTGCGACATTTCGCTAGAAACATACTTGAACAAATGTGTCGAAAACGTTTATTTGCTAGCAAGAATTTCCTACCATTCAAACAGACCACAATTTTGATGATGCCTTGAGTCAAAAGAAAAAGATTTGTTTCTATTAAGCATTATCATACTCAACCCCTTGAAGCCATCAGAAGGCTTGAACGTTCATGATTTCCACTAAGTCTCTGGGATCCAAATACTAGTCACAATAATATAGTCTAAGTAAGGCTAGTATATAATGATAAAAAAAAGGATTGGTAACTTTGCGTTCCTGTTGAAGTAGTGAGTGATGCATCCGCAAATTTCCAACCTACAAAGCCGTAGTCATGCAACAAACTTAATATGGATACTCCATTGAATAGAACTTGATCTGGCAACGCCCCTTTTAGAGATTCTGCTCATTTTTGCCGCATAAAGAGAAATCTATAAAAGCCCCATTTTCCATACTTTCCCTTTTGTCGCTTTTGATGTCTTCTTTCAATTGAGTTATGGTTGTTATTAGTACCATCCTTTCGTTTAATCACTTATGTTTATTTGAATGAAGCCATTTGCTAAATTCATCACAACATAATTTGTTACCCCTGATTTGGTGTGAAATGATGTTTACTACTTTGTTGATCACTTAAATCACCAATAACGAGAAAGTACGTTACTCAATGTACCAATCAGATAGATCAATTCAAATTTAGCCCTGTACCTAGAAACAGCGCGAAAGTCATTCATCATTATGATCACGTTAGTTGCGAGGGAGGATTTGGTCAAGACAAATTTACTTGAAAAAGGTGGATTTTGGTAAAGTGGCTGGTTCAGTAAACTGCATTGTAAGCCATTGTAATCCGCAGCAGGGAAGAGATTATCGTCTCAAAAGTAACACAGTAAAAATGGAACGATTTCAGCTGGTATATTGACCATCGACTTTTTCATACAGAGGAAATAAGGAAACCCTTGTTTTCTTGCCTTCTCATTCAAGTGGGCAAACAAGTATACATTTGAATTACCTTTGTGAGCAATAGTTCCTGTATTAAGTGAATCTATGCTTGTATCTATGAAAGCAAGCTTTGAACTTTGGAGTCTCTGTTGATGTGGTAGGGTCAAAGTCCATCCTGGCTTTTTTCAATTTTGGGCATTTGATTTTTATGGTTGGTAGAGAGAATTCTTTGTCCGTGTTGACCATTACAATTGCAAGCAATTTAATTTGCTGTAAGATCAACATAACAAGATCATAATTCGCTCAACTGAACCTATCGAGTTGTAACAATCTATCGGCATCTTGTCGTTGACACTTTTTTTAAACCGTTTCGATATTTGGGCGTTTTACGACAGGCGTTAGTCTAAACCATGGCTGAAGCAAGATTGGCAGTAGCATTTCAATTTGCCGTCAGCGAAGATGGAGTTGTCGTGAACTTTGATAAGGAGGTAGTTAAACTGGTTGCCCGATCAGCATACAAGTCTGTGAAAAGACGGTACAATGATACAAAAAATACGATTTTGAAAGGTGTGTACCCAGCTAGCCCTGCAACGTGGATGTTTTTCCTGGCTGCGATCTTGACAGCAAAGTACAGTGACCACAAGCCAACAGTCGATATGATTAATACTATGGAGCGAGGATTTCCAGGGTAAGTTCTTAATGAGTTGGAATATAAAGAATGATCACCGTTATCGATAATAGATTTTAGAGTTTTCTATGCCCGCATAGCTTGAAATATTGCTAAGGTGTTAGTTGACAGCTGTTCAGTTACCGGGTAGAAAAACTAGCAAGTCAGGCTATCATTATTCCATTAGGTAGACTTTATTGAATCGATTTCAGCCCCATGCTTGGTGTGACCTGCTGTCCTGTACATTTGTAAATTTACCCGGGAAGGAAATAGACTTTCGCAAACAACTTTAACAAGTAATAATTAATACAGCGACAGAAACTGACAACTGTATGTACATTCAACAATGAAACATAGAGAGCGGTGTCCTCTTCATCGGTTTCCATTGAGAAAGTTTCGAATTCTCAAATACAATCGTATAGTACAGTAATCCAAAACGGTTTGAATATCAATGTCATGTATCCTGGACCGTAAACAGAAATTTTCAAGTTTCACAAGCAATGTGTTATAAAAGTGCTTTTTGTTCATATTGCATAGGAGTAATTTAATTTGTTTTAAAATAATCCCCCTGCCACGTAGGAAATAGAAAATGCCTGTCATTAGACCCAATAAAAACATTAAGGTATTGAATAAAGGTATTGTTAGGGTATTATAACGGTTGCTTATCTATTGCATCTTTAGGGCGCTTGTGGTAGGCAAACGAGCCATTTGCGAATTTTCTATCGTATGGTGGCCATGGCAACTTAGTAGCTGTGAATTGTTGGGATTTTGGCTTGCTTTTAAGGGGTTGACAACTCAGCATTTTTCATATGTTGAAGAACCAAAAATTGTGGGATAGACTGGTACCTTGTATCTGATTCATAAAATGTATTATTGTAGGACTAGTATATGACCAATGAAATATTCTACTGCTCTTTTTAAGAAGAAAACTAACAACGAGTCATTTGACCTACAACACTTTAGTCATACAACAGTATGAAAATTGTTGAAAAATATGCTCGTCAGAATACCATGGAGATTAAAATTGAAAGTTCAAAGAATGCTGCATTTTTTAATAATGTCCAAGGCAGCGGGTAGTTCTAATAATGCTAATACATTATTAACAGTTTTTCCTCAGAGTAACTGTATCAAATGTAACAAATTACAAATCAGAACTGCAGGAATTTTTCCTCTTCTATAGGAAGAGACATTTTCAATTTCTTTTTGCTGTGACATATTAGTAATTATTGGCATGTCGATGCTATTTTCTTTAACCTAATCATGTAAAAGGAGCCACTTGCAGTCCTTCTCCATTGAAATGCTTGGTCATGCTATTTATCTGCCAGTTTTAATAATGAAGGCAGAGAAACAATTGAAAGTTGCATCTTGTTTGCCATTGTTATACTTGCTGGGCTTATGTGATGCCTAGCTGTAATTGTTGTAAAAGCATCAACAGTCGCCACATACCTCAACCTGACACACAGTCCATTCTCTGCACTAACGGATTCACATTCTCTATTTGATTTTATGATTTGAGGGAACCCAACTTGATAGTACCTCCATCTGTAGTGGACTCACTCTCAACATTTTTTAAAAGTATTCCGATTCATATAACTTGAAACCTTTAATAGGCAAATGATACTCTCCTGTTCTCTTTTGCTGTAGGAATATTTTTCTTCTAAAACCTTCTAGTATTTTGATGAAGCTTTCTTTGTTTCCTCCTCATGGACAACCAGTAGTAAAAGCCTTCAATTAAGAGCAACTAACTTTTGCTATCAGATTTTGATGCCCTTTTCACCCTGGTAAAGTTGAAAATCAATTTACACCTTTTTGCAAATTTTAGCCACAAGATTATTGCGAGGAAAAAAACCTGATCTGTTTTTGCAGAGAGACTTTTTGCCAAACGATAGAAGTAGAAATCCACCTTAAGTAGATAAGAAAACCTTGATATGCTATTTCACATATTATATATTTGCTATGTTAATGACAGCTTAGACAGGGTATCCTTGCATGGTGGACAGAAATAAAAGTTTTGGCTATGACTACTGCAAATCATACTGAACTCAATAGCTCCACAGGAAAGGTCAAAAGACTGTTAGTCATTTAAAGCTGATCAACTCATGTTATTGGTTATTTGTTTATAGGTCTATATGCCAGCAAGTGGTGTATGTTTTGTACCATTTTGATGTCATATGTGTTAGTTCTCTAAATATTTTGTGGTCACAGTCATAACTTTACTTGTGTTTAGGGAGAGTTAATTAAGGCTTATTGCTGATTTTGTCCAATCTATTGATAAGTATGTTACTATCTACTATGATATTGCTGGCTATCAATCACCCAAAATTATCTCTGGTCATCAATTACGCCCTGACCTTATCATCCAACTGGACAATAATTTATATGTTGTGGAATTAACAATCGGTTTTGAGACAAATCTCTCTTTAAACTACCATCAGAAAGTAAACAAGTACAATGACTTATCCTGATGTATTTGAGTAGATCCAATAAATATTTGAAAGTTTAAAAAATTTATTATTTTGCAAACTGATGTTGGTTAATTTTATTTCTCAGGGCTCATCGATTTGAGAAGACCACAGTCATAGCCTTGTGTATATTTACAATTGTGACTCTTCTTTGGTTATTCACCGGATACTTCCTGCAACTCCTTCTTCGAAAACTTCTGACTCACTACGAGCTGCTTTACACAAGTCGAGGGTAAGGCTTACTTCTTCTCAATTTATTCTGAGTTAAATTTCCATATTTCAATTAAATATGTTTTTCGCTTTCTTAGAAGCCATAAGGTAAGTACTTTGATGCAACAGCAGCCTCTATGAGTCCACAAAGGCCAAGAAATGCAGCAAATTCCAAAAAACTTGCATCTCTGCACACTTTGTATAACGAACAAATATTTTGTCTCCTTGGCATTCATTGTAATGAGAGCTTACTGTAATTCCATTCAAAGAAATACCCCTCTCATATTTTACGTTCATTCCTAGCAAAATTAAATTCTTGATTACGGTAAAAATGAGTGATGACCATTGAGTACCTCGTAGACATGCTTAATTTGGCCAGGCAGCGTCTTTGATATTTTCACAAAATCTTGCTCGGGACAAGTTGTAAAAATGACCATGTACATGGGTACAGATGCCTGTTGTTTGTGACAATTGACTTAAATTAAAGGAGTTTCAAGAGGTTTGTTTTCTGATCTCCTGTAGACGGACCTTAAGGAAGACTACAAACAATTTAAGACATTGCAAATGCTTGTATGGTATAAGCATGTACATTATATTTTTTACATGTTTTTTAGTCTAAGAAAGATTTGGTTGTTGACATGGTCCAATAAGTTCATAACCGGCTACTAAAGGCACATTATTATACCACGTTGTAAATCCTCATTGTATATCTTCATCCATTTTAGACCATTTTCACTGAAGATCAAGATGTGGGTTGTAAGTATTTGTGTTCTTTGTTTGCTTCTCTTAAACTTATATGAATCTAGTGGTGAACACTAGGGTGGGGGAAATGGGGTAATTACCCCCAATAATTCATAGTAACATTTCAGACTTGATAGGCATTTTGAAATAATGCATTGTCACCTGAACATTTGTTTGCAATGGACACTTGCCATTGTACTTATCCTTTCTTGTGCAAAACAAAAAGGATGATCATTTTGTAATCCATGCAATAATCCAATTTCAGTTATACTGTGTCTGGTAAAAAGTTGATATTTTAGGACAAAATACACTATGCGATACAGAAGTAAGACATTAATTATTTCCATTGCAAGGATCTGCATGTTAAGGGTCTTCCTTAAGAGCTCACGCAAAATCATGCGGTTTGAGATCTGCAATTGCAAGAACAGTCCAACCCATGCTTGCATGAGCTTCTAAAATGATGATCATGATTATTGTGAGTAGAATTGGCCTTGTTAGTGAAATAGAATGGGAATGTATTTCCTGCTTTGAAGTTTGCCTATGACTAGACCAGTCTGTGATACAGCAAGCCCCAGTCTTTATTTTAGATTTCCTCTTATGCTGCTTTGCGAGACAGATAAAGGAAAGGAATGCGATAAAAGCACTAAAATAACAAATTGTGATTGATTAAAAAAATTAGGACATGATTGTTTACAGAAACAACAGTTCGAATTAAAACCATTTTTATTGACTTTGATTGAAAAATAGTAGTCATAGCATTGTTTTAGCAATCTTCCCTTCTCAAGCATATTTCTATAACACATTAAGAAGGAAGCTGGTACAGAGGATCTCAGGGTGATTTTATAATTATAGTGGTAACAATAACATCAAGCACATAAATCAGTATTTTCAGAGAAATGTTTAAATATAATCCGTGAAGTTTTGCAATTTGCATGCATTGATTCTCATAGATTTTTGAGGTTTGACTACTGATTAAAAAAGAAACTGTTCTTTCTATGACTATGTGATGGCTGCAAATTGTCAATTGTGAGGTAAAAACTAGTTGAAATACACTGTATACTAGTTCTGGCACTTCCTGGCGTAATTTTTAGAAATGAAAATGAAATTGCTTCTGAAAGCATGTTCAAACATAGTGCTCAATGTGATGAAAATAGATTTTTAATCACAGTGCTTTTTGCTTTTGGATATGTTAAAACATCAAGACAACATAGTACATGCTTTAGATTTTCATTTCTTTTAGACATAAACTTATAGTTATTGTGGTAAAAAAGGAACAAAGTAGTGTATTGGGAAAAAACTGTTAACTTTATACGGTGCTTTGCTGGCCAAATGTTAGTTTTTCTTTCAACCTGCATGAAATGAAATACATTGTATTGGTATTGCATGCTAACATTGACATCAAACGCAAGAAGTTATATTTGTTGATCACTGGCTTGGTAATAATCATATGAACCTTTGTAGTACATTCTCCATGACATACCTGCAAGGTTTCTTTGATTCAAACAATATTCCTAAGAATTATGATACCTTGTAAATTGACTTTCCATTTTGATAAGACCTTTAAATTATATGTATTTGTTTTTCTACTTGTTTAAATTGCAATTATCATAAGAAGCATAACATTTTTATCTCCTACACCCTTTTGGATTTCCTGATAAAATTAGTTAATTACAAGATGGACACTTTAGAAATGGTGGCCATAAATTGTTGCCAGATTTCAATAATGGTTTTGTTTTCTCAAATATTTTATGACTTATTTAGCTTTGTTATTATTTTTGTCGCATTATACACAGAATATAAAAGGGTTTTTCTTCGCATGTCTATTTAGAATAGAAATGGACACTGTGATATCTCTTGGAGGTTCTCTGTTTGTTCTAAATATCCTCCAAGTTGTTCATGTGATGATTTTTGTGTGATTATCACAGGTGCCCATGTTCGTCTGTAAATTTGAATTCTTTTAAATGATCAGTCGATACAAGTGAATATGAAGTTTTTATTTTGCCCATAGCTGTTGGTCAGATTGCTCAGTGGAAGAAGTCCTGGTTTATTAAGCTTTCAGAAATCGTTACCTACATTACCAGTGCCATCACTTGAGGATACATTAAAAAGGGTAAGTACAAATTTCAATTATTTGGTATTAGCTCACTGCATATAAGCAATCTTCTCAGAATTAAGGTCAGCTTCATCTCAAGGGTGTTTGTTTGTAGGACACAATCATTTTGGGAAAAAAGTTCAGATTTGCTGCTGCACACATTTGGTTATCAATGCAATAATGCAAAGCAATGTAACAAACTTTCGTGGGAAAGGCATGTGAATGCAAGCTCTTGAATGCAAGCTCTCTGAATGATGATGATGATGCTCTGGATGATAATGATGATGCTCTGGATGATGATGATGATGCTCTGGATGATGATGATGATGATTCTTTGTATAATGGTAATCATGATGCTCTGGATGATGATGATAATGATCCTCTGGATGATGATGATAATGACTCTCTGAATAATGATAATGATGCTCTGGATGATGATGATAATGACTCTCTGAATGATGATAATGATGCTCTGGATGATGATGATAATGACTCTCTGAATTATGATAATGATGCTCTGGATGATGATCATGATGATGCTCTGGATGATGATGATAATGATGCTATGGATTATTATTGTGATGCTTGGGATGATGATGATAATGATTCTTTGAATGATGATGATGATTCTTTGAATGATGATGATGATAATGATGCTCTGGATGGTGATGATGATGATTCTTTGGGCAATGATTATAATGATGCTCTGGGTGATGATGATAATGATACTCTGGATGATGATGATGATCAATTTTGTTTACGATTATTATTATAATGATTATTTTGGTTATGATTTGATGATGATAATGATATTAATAATGATTATGAATATTGTGATTATGATTGTGATGATGATTGTGATAAATATATAAATTGTTATAAATTGTAATAATGTTTAATGTTGTTCTTTTACCTTGACAATGTTAATTTTTATCTATAATTATAGTATCTCCAATCTGTGAAGCCATTGGTAGACAGTGATAACTTTGCAAGACTGCAAAAATTGGCTAAAGATCTCGAGGTAATTTTGTTACTTGTCACTAAGTGTTATAAGAAGATCTTGAGATTGTTTATGGTGATGAATTCAGAATGTTTCAAAGCAACTTGTCGGATCCTCAGCTAATGGAAGTAAACAAGTATTTAAAGAACTAATCATACAAAAGTGTTGCATAATAATTACTTTGGAAGACTACCAAAAAGGTCAGAAAGCAAAGATCACAAGGCATAGTTCTTATATACAGATATCAATTTTTTTAAATGTGAGGGTAAAATTTCAAAAGAAAATGATGATATCTAAAAACAAGCTTTTTTTGTTACCATCTTGTTGCCCACAAATTGACTAAGGTGTATTGTTTAATTAGACCTGCAATGGATTAGTATGATGGCATTTGTAATTTGTGTAATTATTAAGTGATTTTAACTTGTGTTATTTTACATGGTTTAGCCTTTAGAGCAATGATATGTTATTGCGATTGCATGCCCCAGTTCGCACCTTTTTATCCCAAATGTGGATTGCAATTTTATTTTATAATTGTGTAAAAATGTAAGTGAAAAACATTAATTAGCAAAGATAGGTAATATGTGTGATTCTTTTATGGCATTCAAAAATGAATCAATGTTATTTCATACAAAAATAAGATTTTTCATTGTGCACGCTTGTCTTACCTGGTCCATGATATGCTCGTCTTATGCTTTGTTACATAGACAAACTAGTCTTGGATTACCATACCATTCTGTATCAGGAACATATTCAAAGATTCATGCCACTACACACATCTTGAAGGAATTATGTGTGGTTTTAATCACTTACCTTACTCTTCCTGGGTCACTAGACCCGGCAACTACATGAAAAATATAAAGTATAATTCACATGCCATATTAAAAATTCATTATAAGGTACGTGATCTGTCACTTTCCTGCAAATACTTTGCAGAGAGGTCTGATTGCCTTGTCTAAGAAATAAGACACCTATTTATAACATCATTGACTCTTTCAAACTACAATGTAAGAAAATATTTGTAGTCCTCTCCCATATCACTATACTTTAGGCTTTTAAAATGCCACATCCCTTGTAGTCTGTTCAGACCTGCAAGGACATTTTATGTATGAATAATACATTTTATGATCATCCTGTTTTCTTGCAGACTGGGGTTGGTCCAAAACTACAAAGATATGTGAAAGTTAAATACTACTGGGCATCTAACTATGTATGTTATGAACAATTTATAATTGTATATATGTTCTGAACTCTGTTTAGACACTCTGGCTTTTGTAATGTTTGTAATTGTTTGTTAATATCATTTGACAATATTTGTTTATATTAGACTGATACAATGCTGTACTCAGCAATAACTTGTGGACATTGGGGTTTTCGTTTGAAAAATTTGGGCACAAACTTGGTCCCAGCAGTCACTGACTCCTAGCATACTAATCCTTTCAGGCAATGGTCATTGGAATATAATCAATGTTTTTTCTGCAATGAACAAGTAATAAATGAATTTCTCCTCACCTAAAGCTTTCCATACCAAGGACTTTAAATGCCCACCATTTTTATTAAAATGGTATATGGAATATGATAAGGACTGATTAGTTGAATTGTCCTGGTTCCTTTTTGAATACATTGAATGTGGTATTGCCCAACTCCTTTTTTGTAGTATACTCATTACCAGGTGTAGCTGAGTCCCATGGCAGGGTCAGGAAGTTTTTCCAGCAAGTAAGCCCTTAATAAGAGTGGGCTCCTGCATCATCATCATCATCATCATCATCATCAATAATCAATCAATCGTCATCGTCATCATCATCATCATCAATAATCAATCAGTCAATCAATCAATCAGCAGCAGCAGCAGCAATAATCAATCAATTATCATCATCATCATCTGCTACCTTCTCTCACCAATGTTATTTTGGGTTTTTTGCGGTGACCCAACCTCTGGCTTGCAAGATTGTTGCCTGATCCACTTTACCACCACGGCTCTTTACAAATATATTTATATGAATATTTGAGTAAACAATTGTTTATTAAGATAAGAAAAATAAATTGGTATCCATAATTTGCCCCCCATGCTGATATATATACGTACATTGATATCTATCTATCTATCTATCTATCTATCTATCTATCTATCTATCTATCTATCTATCTATCTATCTATCTATCTATCTATTTATATATCTGTCAAGAGTTCAATCATCCATGTTTATTAAATATATATAGGCTTCAAGAAATAAACATTTTTTAATGCTTAGAATAATTGTTCAGTAGAAATCTGTACCAACTTGCATACGTTGACCTTTCATAGAACTGAAATACACACACCATACACATTCTAGGCTTTCTATATCGTACAATGCACTTACTTTTTTGTGTTTATCATTTACACTTTTTCTATTTTATTGTAACTTTTCAGTTCTACTCTGGTGTTTATTCTCTTGTGTCTACTTTTCTTTTTTTGCTCATTTGATGTTAAGTGTCACTGTTCCTTTGTGTATCGTCAAAATAGTCAGGTACATGTCGCTTTATACGTTAGAGATCAAATTCTTGTAACATCTGTGTTTTATGTATTAATCTTCTATTCTTATCACATATGTAACACTTATTCTGTAGTTCTATAAAAGGTCCATGTATGCAAGTTAGTACAAGTTTGTGAAGAAGAATTATTCGAAACTATAGAAAGTGTTCATTTGTTAAAGTTGGTACATATAAATATAACAGGTGAATAATATGGCATATATATTATTGGGTATTGTCTTTGTATTTTATCAGGTTCAAATTGACTGTTAATTTGTTTTTGCATTTTTTAATTTCCACAGGTTAGTGATTGGTGGGAGAGATATGTTTATCTGCGTTCCCGATCACCAATCATTATAAACAGTAATTATTATGGACTGGTGAGTATACTTCACTTCAGTATTTTGGTATCTGTAGGGTTAATGAAATTATCTCACTCTGCAAAGGGCGGCAAAAAATAACAAACACAAATATTTCTCAAATGTTTTATTGTCTTTTTATGTGATATTTTGTATCATTAAGCCGTCCAGAAAACGTTGTTTTGGCGATTGTTGATTTGTGCATTGTGAACTTTCAACCTTCCTACATACACAGGAAAGTTAGTTCAAGAGGCCAGTCTTGCACATTAAAAATTTAAGTCGAGTGCCTTCTATGAGTACTTCTGAAATGTTTATTGCCTTTTTTGTGATATTTTGTATCATTTTTGTGTCGTTTTAGGGATTATTATATGAGTGTCCTACCCCAATACAAACATCGAGAGCAGCAAATTTGATATATTCATTGTTTTCGTTCCGAAAACTTGTAAACAAACAACGTCTAAAACCGGTAGGTGTAAACTATTTTTGTTTTAATATTGGTGTACTGCTTCATTTTTGGTCAGGGAGTATACCATTGTGGTCTGAGTGTTTCATGTAAGCCCCCGTCTTTATTTTATTTCATCTCCCTCCATCCCACTTTGCAAGATCGACAAAGGGAGTGAATGTGGTTGGATCAATATGATAAAAGAAATAACAAGTTGTGATTGGTTAAGAGTACGTAGGACGGGGGTACTGACAAATCTGAAATAACAGTTTGGATAAAAACCATTGTTATTGACTTAGATTGGAAAATAGTAGTCATTGTACAATTCTTCATGACGTGCCTGTATGTTCCTTTGATGTTTATTTTAATGAACATTTTACAAAACTATATATGTATATATGCATATGGCGTATTTAATATATCTGCAGTTTATTTAACTTTCTCATCAGTTGTATTCTACTCCAGAGTTTTACTTATGACCTCTGTCTTCAGGAGAGATTCTAAATGGAAACATCTTTGTTTATTATTCAAAGCATCGCTTTGAAAATTTGCCGTATAAGTCTGCCATATTTCTATACTTTTCTTTCTGACTATTCATACTCTGTAAGAGTGTCAGACGCAAAAAGCTTTTAAGTATGTTTTCAGCGCTTTTCAAGTTTTGTACTACAAAAAGATTGTTCAAGGATTCAAAGCATATTCATCATGAAGCCGGAAATGTATACTAACATCAGAAAAATGCAATTATATTGATGGGTGTAATGGCAGCCCACTCTATATTGCGGATGCCAGTCTATTCATTTGGCTAGCAACCGTGACTCATAGACGACTACACAGGCACATTTGCAATCACACGTCTTCGCAGAGCCAACCTTATGGCAACCTGAGCCAACCTTATCGCAACCTGAGCCAACCTTATCGCAACCTGAGCCAACCTTATCGCAAGCTGGGGTTTAGTGGGTGAAATGAAGTTGTGAGTGAAGTGAGATGCGTTGGTAAAGATTTCTATTCTTAATACACACTTCCTTAAAAAATGTTTCATTGCATTTAATAATAATGTCTTGTTGTTTTTTTTTAAATGCAGATGAAGCAACTTGGTGTCTACCCACTGTGTTCATCTCAATATGGTCAGATCTTTAACACGACTAGACTGCCCGGCATTGAAGAGGGTATGGCTAATATTCATATCCTTGATATTTTATAATTTGAAATTCCTCCCATGTTATTGGAAACAGTTCCAGCTTTGGAAATATTACTCAGCATAGAAGCGCTTTTCTATATTTTAAAGTAAAGGCCGTTATGAATAGAACTCGAATTGACGTCGCAGTTCTTAGTTGCCCTATGAGAGGCTGGTTTTCCTCTGCTGTTTGTCTTGAGTGGACGATCAGGGTTGAAAGCCTGATGGTATTTCTACCAGTCTACCAGGATAGGCATCGGATTTGCAGTCGTAAAACCCCGGCTAGCAGCTACATTGATCACAATCTCACCTTAACTGCTGTTTTTTACATAAGATCACCCTGTCAACCTTTATATGGAACTTTATAGTCCAAGTGGTAATAAAGGGATGCCTTGTAGGCATAAAGTACATGCCGCTTGTAAAGAGTATGCAATAAACGGACAGCAGTCGGGATTGAATACCTAATAGTTTTACATCAGCAGGATAGGCGTCAGATTTGCAGTCGTGAATCCCGGAGTTCGGCGCTTCGGTGGTCACTATCATAACTTTGTTTTTATTTTTTACACAAGACCACCCTGTCTACTTTTATATAAGACTATAACTAGGCTATAAAAGATCCTTAATAACCAGTAAACGTACTTAGATACAAGAGATGGACCTACAGTGGAAAAAATGCAACTTAACTGATGCATACAAAGTAAAGGAATAAGCATAGCACAGCAGTGATTGAGGAATAGTACCACCCATGTTCTCCTTTCCTGATATTTGATATTTGTTTGTATTTAAGCGTTAATTTGTATTTTAGCAGGGGCGTTAATTTACCCTGTACTTGAGATTCGTGTGTCTAGATTTAATTTGTAACAAAACCGCCCATTTGAAGAGGAAAGGTGAGAGTAAATTCTTGACCTTTAAAGTTTTAGGCGTGTGACCGAATAATAGGAGTTTCCCGTAATTAGATAACTGTAAGACAACAGTTATGAAGGGCTTGTATAGTATTACAACCATGAACGTGTAGACGTAAAGGAAACAATGAATGAATGAAGGATGGAAGGAAGGAAGGAAGGAAGGAATAAACAAAGAAATGAGGGAGGGAAAAAAGCGAATGAGTAATGGTAGGAAGGAATGAATAAAGGAAATAATTAAAGGATGAAGGAATGAAAAAAGGACAGGAAGAATTAGCAAATAAACAAATGAAGGAAGGAAGAAATAAATAAAGAAAGGAAAGAGTGAAGGAATGAACAAAGGAAAGCATTAAAGAATAAAGAAGAGATGAAAAAAGGAAAGTACGAACGAACGAAGAGAAAAAAATCGATGTTATTCTGCCCGAGTTATGTAAACATATTCTGTCTTTTTTAGATTCTTTGGTTCATTTTCCTGATTCTAATCACGTCGTTGTTTATCACAAAGGCCGTTATTTTAAAGTGACGGTTGTATTCCGAGGGAAGACTATCAAACCTGCTGATATTGAAAGGTAAATACTATCACTGAAATATTTCGAGGTGATCTCATGTTGTCACTTCGTGGAGTGCAAAGACTACACTTTGATACTCGTGACTGATGGCATTTTGTGGTGTTTGTGTTTTGAAGAAGCACGGAAAAGCGAAAGCAAAAGACGAACAGCAAGACCAGAAAAACGCTGGACCGAGGACATCCTTTCAAAAAAAACTTTTCTTAGTCCCGCTTGAAGCTTTTGTTATACATGACAACTTTGGTATGATTTGTATTTTTACCATGGCAAGTCTAGATGACTTCATGAACACTAGATGATGATGTGGTGGGAATTGGAACCGTATCACCAAATCTCGATTGAAACCCATTTGCTGTCAAGAGACTCAAGAGTAGTGCCATCTCTTATTATTCTTTCAGTTTTCCCTTGGACAATAGTGGTCTTGAACTTACTCTCTGTACCCCTGCTTGCATGACACGTTTGCCCTGCATAGGTTTAAATCCCGTTGTGGCTGACATCTTTCTTTACTCTACACTAGCCTCCTAGAACTAGTTCAGTACTTCGGGTACTTACGCATTTGATTCCCTTGCATCTTGTTGAGGGCGACTTCTTAATTAACATGTATGTAGGCTAATTACGTCTCAAGCGTAATCATTTTTATCCTTCTGTCAGAACATTGGTTTTATCATAAATAGGTCGTCTTAAAAATGTTTAAAATCTTCTGTTGCTCTGCCGGTTGTTAATATTAAGATAGAGCTTATATTAAAACGACGGCACGTTTCACCAATTTAACTGGCACTACAACTTACACGAGTGTTGATGAGATCTGCCGTTGAGGTCGTTATGTTGGTGAAACTTGCTAGCATTTCTTGACTCGTGTTCGAGAGC
>JANTCA010010435.1:0-27528 GCA_024741275.1 Chironex yamaguchii | reverse complement strand
GTCGACCTATCAGTGATTCTACTGTATATCAACCTATCAGCCATTCTGTTGTATGTCGACCTATCAGTGATTCTACTGTATATTGAATTACCAGCCATTCTGTTGTATGTCGACCTATCAGTGATTCTACTGTATATCAACCTACCAGCCATTCTGTTGTATGTCGACCTATCAGTGATTCTACTGTATATTGAACTACCAGCCATTCTGTTGTATGTCGACCTATCAATGATTCTACTGTATATTGAACTACCAGCCATTCTGTTGTATGTCGACCTATCAGTGATTCTACTGTATATTGAACTACCAGCCATTCTGTTTTATATCGACCTATCAGCCATACGAATATGTACAGTATTTATCGATAATCAAAAAAATACGAATCGTTTTAGTTGAAATAAGTTATGACAGTTCTCGATGAAGGGGATAAACACTCTAACAAGATATGATACACATTAGACAGTCACCAATAGTATAAAAGTAAAATGGCTGAGAAGGCCTCGTAAAGCGCCTGGAGAAGGCCTCCATACCACCGTCGACAGAATCTGTTGATAGTCATTTCAGTTATTTGTTAAGCCCGGACCTGAATTAGGCTGATCCATGGATATAAGAGGAGTTTTATATCTATTGGCTGTACTTGGCTGGGCTGGACTGGGCTAGACTGGGCTGAGTTGGAGTGGATTGTACCTGGCATTTTTGCTTGAGACGACCACACACTGTATTTATAGCATAATACTTGATTTTTACAGCTTTTACTCGTCAAATCCAAGTGTATGCTATTGAGTGCCACTTTACCACGATACCACCTGATTCGACAATAAATTGCATGTACAGTATAATTCCCCTTTTATTTTCTCGTTTTTAATTTACTTGTGATTGTTATCTGTGCAGTTTATATTTCTGTAACTTACTGCACTATGATGCACTAAGTGCGTAAACCATTCACAGTGTCTAACAAGTCAAGTATATAATTCGTAACTTCGGTACCGATTCAGAGATGGAACACCCTTCTGCTTAGCTTGTAGGTAAACCAAGTAGTACCACTGTCTCTCAATGTCATCACATCGTAATGCCAGAAATTATAGAGCTGGCAAGCTTCTTAACCTGTGTCGTATGCTTTGGATTGTCTGTATCCACAGCTCTCAATTTTATGCTCTTTGGACCCACAGTCCTGCATTGTAACCCCTCGACCGTCCTCGCGACAAACCATGTAAACCAGTGCATTACAGTATACAATCTTATTATTGGAATGTACCTACCTGGAAGGTTTGTGTTCTTGAGGGAAATCATCGTAATTGATTTTCTCTCTGTCGGAATAGGTCAACTGGTTTTTTAAAACGTGACTTGAAAATACAGTACAATTAAAAGCAAACATTCCGGCTTGTGGAAACAGTCTTTGTTCACGGTTTGAGGCTTGAAAAACAGTGGTATTTACTGTCACTAAATTTGTGTCATCTGAACTTCTTTTAAAGGTAGGAATCCCGAGTTTTAGTGATATCACTCTTTAGTTATTTAGAAAATAAATTTCAATCCATTTTACATTTTATCTTAGGTATCCAGCTTCACTATATCCCATTTTACTGTTTGTTCTCTTTTCGCCCATATACGTTTTAAATCAAGTTGTTTATGTCTTATTTTCTGAAGCTTTCAAAAAGTCCTCAAGATTCAGGAAAACAAAAGGGTCTGTAAACAGAGCATATGGAGAGGGCCTCTCGTAAGATTCATTACAGCAAGGAAAATTTTAGAAGGCATTAAGGTACGTTTGAATGCTTCTTGTTTTAGTACAATACGCACTGTCCAGAGATACAAAACATTTGGATCTTGGTGATTACTTGTTTATCGGATTACAGAAATTTTGTAGTTAAACCGTAGATAGTAAGGAATACCTCTTTAAGACTGACACTGTCAGTTACAGACTGCATTGAAATGACGGGCTTAAGTTTCAAACGCATACCTTACAGTATCTGGAATAAACTGAAGTAAATTGTACTTTTGATGTCTGGAATGTCACCTAAGGTCAGATTTGACGAACAAAGGCATGCAGTTTTAAATGACTGGATGAGATTAATATTCACAATACTTACTCTATGGTATTGAACCTTCCCAAAGAATTCGTATATTTCAATGAATTTGATGTCGTCCACTTTGCATATGTTTATGAATTTTTGGTGATGCTACAATGGAGCATGAAAAATAATTAAGAGCTTGCCTCTTGCGTTGCTTATCATTTACGACGGCTTAAGTTTTGATTCAAGCTAACTAGTCTTTATCTTTTATTTGAACAACATGAGCGGGGAACGCTTTGTTCTGACCTCGGCATATTACGGAAAAAATGATCCTTTTAATCTCTTAATGTGAAGAACGTTTGCTCGAAATAAAAAAGACTGATATTAGCTCTGACTTGTCACTCCTTTTGATTGTGTGTTTCGCATCTCGGTCGGATTAAACAAGAATGCGGTAACCACGAAACAAAATTGTTATACCTAGTTGTTGCTATCTGGTGTGCAGATCGGAATTTTATTTGAAATTTGACAAGAAGAAATTAGTAACCTTGTATTGTCATAGTTCCTTGTCAAGTCTCATCAATTGAACCACTATGTAGCCACTGTTTTGAACAAAGCAGGACACCAGCTACAGATGCTTGCTTCTTTTAATCCTTGAGCTGAAAACGGTGAGCGGAGGTAACATTTGTGCCTTTTATTATTCCATTTCATGCTTTCCTTACCCAGAAGTATGAGACGAAATGTTTGTTTAGAACCAAAGCACTTACTTATACTTATACTTATACGCAGTCGATTGTCTTTTTATTTGTTTAGTACCATACTGTTGTACAATATATATCTATTCTATGCGTCATGTTCTTAATGTCAATCCTTACCTTAATGTTTCACGACTTGTGCCTTCTAACGAGAGATAATAAGTGAATACACTTAATGATATCGTGGAAAATTGCGAACTCACCATATCCTTAAACAGTTAAATATACTATCTTGACAGATAAACGTACGACCAGATTAACACATTCCTGTATTTGACGCTTTTTAAATCCAGACTTTTTACTAACCGACCGTTAAGTCTTTGCATCGACCATAACACGTAACACGGATGTTGTCTTTCGGTAGACGACGTAGCACGACCGATTAGAAGTCTGTAGATTTTAAGCAATTGTTTTAGACATGGAAGTCCTCTATATGTTGGAAGCGATACGCCATGAAACGGCTCTGGACCTTTTAAGACTTTCTTTTAGTATGTATGTGTGTAAAGCCTTAGATATAGCGAATACGTATTACAAGCTCAGCTTACTTTAGGTACAGCCACGTCATCTATCGAATTAAGCCCTTATTGTTAAGCAATTCCATATGTCCGATAACTTAGGCGTTTGGCTGGTATATGACGCGGTACAGCTAGAGATTTGGTCTTGATATATAAAATCTTTCCGCTACAGCCTTCATGTTTTGCAGCCATGTGTGTTTCTTAGATTAAGGCCTTTTAATTGATGTAAAATATAGGCCTAATGGCCTGAACGCACTTTGTTGGTACGGTAGCTCATGTTTTATGGATTCAGCTTTTCACTAGAATTTGATGTGCTTAAGTTAGAACCATGGTTTTAGTATATGATGTTCTTCCCATATAGCGGCTTATAATTACTGTCTTATGACCAGTGCGTTAGGGCTTTTTATTAACGTATAGTATACCCCGCTTGATTCAAATAACGCGAGTCACCTTATCTATAGGTTAGCCCCAATAGCTTAAGTCTTTGGTTAGGATATAATACCAAACAACTGGAAAATTGTTCCTTATATATTATGTTCTTCCGATAAAGTTTTGATTTTTTATCATGGCCCGTACTTATTGAAAACATAACTTTATATCTCGTACTCAAACTAATTTGGGGGGACGAATACATTTTGTCACATGGTTTATTCTGGGTTTGGGGACCCTCACCTTACGTCCAGCAGTTTATACTGTTTTGAGACCAGAATGTTATGTCCTTTAGTTTAAACCTATGGCCAATATATGATGTGTAACAGAAGGAGTCTGGGTCATAGTTTACGGTGTCCTTTTTGTACAGCTTTTATGTTTTGATATGATGATGGCTTATAGTTACTGCATTGAGACGAGTACTTTATGTCCCACAGTTTAGTTTCCGGCAAGTAGATGAAGCACAGCTGGAACTGGTCTTAACGTATCATGTCTGTCCGTTACAGTCTTCGTAAATTATAGTAATGGCCAATCTTTACTTTATCACGAAGACTAACGGATGTACCATACTATATACCAACTGTTTTGGACCAGTATGTTACGTCCTATAGTTTAAATTAAATGTTTTCGAACCAGTACTTTAGCTCTCCTAGGTTTTGCGTGATATATGATGTCCCATATGAGAAGTCTTGGTATTAGCATGCGATTTCGTTCCGTTACAGCTATGGTGCTTTTATATTATGCTTTGTCCCAACTGGTTTGGTTATAGTCCTTTATGTTCGGTAGTCTCGGCCGTTCTGTTCATATGTAATGTGCTACAGTTACAACTTTCTTCATAGTACAAATAAGAACCTTATTGCTTTATAACATTTTATCAAAGCTTATGAATTGGTATATCAGTATATGATGCCAGATTCTCGTTATATTCTTGTTACTATAAGGGATCTCTGACTACGACATTTTCAATGCTAGCATATGATAATTTAAATTTACGATAGTTATGATAGTCTGTCAGCATGTTTTTTTTGTGATTACATACTTCGTTGTGGCTTTTTTATATGAAGCTAGGAGACAAAAACTATCCTTCATGTTAGTGTAATATGTATTTAAGTTTTATTTTATACTTTGTTGCTACCATAACAAATTCGACATTATGATGTTTTCATGAAGGATGTGCTTCCTACCACATACAAAACGGAAGTAATTTGCAATTTTTCTTGTACGTGTGAAGCCAGGTTTGTAGGCTGCAATTCCTAAAAGTTGACTGATTAAATCAAGTAACGTCCGCTATGAACCATACACCAGCAACCTTTGCGATCTTATAAGTCTGGCCCCAAACTTTAGCAACTCTGCCAGTGCACAGTAACCCTGCCAGTGCATAGCAACTCTGCCAGTGCATGGCATCAGCTAGAGTATATTCTGCGACACCGTCTACAGTGATGATCTTTTTGAAGGTTTTGGAAGAGCTACCTACGTATAGGGGTATATGTATAGGGGTATATGCGTGTGTGTTTTTCATTTCCTACGTTATAGGGCACTGATAACTAGTAGTGCATATCATAGTTAGACAGTGCCTGGAGTTCAACCTTTGAACTCGATTGGTCATTTATCTTGCTAATTTAGCTTTTTTTGATTTTTAGCAGGTGTTTTTTGTTTGTAGAACTGGATCGTTTTCATATACCAATGTAACCTACTTATCAGCTTCCCTTGGCTTTCTAGAGTAAGACGTCTTTAAGTTTTAAAAGCAGCACTGATTACCAAAACTCAAAGTAACAGAAAAAAGTATGTTATCCCATAAAATACCCAAGTGGAGCTGACTTAGTCTTTTGATAAGTTTTTACAGCCATTCAAACGAAAAATTTTGAGATATAAAAGATATAAAAGCACTTTTTTGCTTCTTTGCGAAGCATGCTAATCAATGATATCGCTGTGCTTACGATAGAAGCATTTCTCTTATTCTACGAAGTGGCATAATTTCCTGACCTTCAGTGTCGGATACCTGTATATTCGAATCACCCGTTTTGTACATTGGTCTGTTAATACAAAATATTATCACGTGTTTTAGCTCGAATTGTATAGCAGCGTAGCAACATATCGCTTTGCTGTAAGTTGTTGTGAAATAAGGCAAAGAAGATAAAATTGTACTTGAAGATTTCCTTTTGTAAGCAGATTATCATTGAGACCTGCTAACTTACAGTGATTCAAAAACTTGAATATTTTATGATAAAGCTTGTTTGTGTCAAGGGTGTTCTATATTGATAATAGTCTACAGTATAATCTCGTTATAACGTACCGAATTGGCCGGTCGCAGCAGAAAGTTTGTAATACAAACACTTATAAGAATACCCCTATTATAGCGTACTCACTATTACGTACTTTCGGTTATAATGTACCTTTTACTTAAAGAAAATAATCTTTATAAGTTATAGTCTTTAGCCACTCCGTGTAAACGTAGTCACTTGCTGGTCACCGAGAGCGTAAAGGGGCTCACGAGGTCTTTTAATTGTTCTTTATGTGCGATACATCGGACACCACTACCTACTATGACTTAAGTCCATGCTCATTTGCCGCGCTAGCCTCGTTTTTTTCACGTGGAAATGAGACACAACATAGTAAGTTATAAATGAACATTGTTTGGTAACATTAACTAATCCATTTATACTGCTGTGAAATATTCCAATCGATGCCGAGAGCATTTCTGTAATCGCATTTACACAAGAAAAGCAAACGTACCGAGCTAGGTATCGAAAAATATTTTCGTTACGTCTGCCAGCCAAACATTGACCGATCCTTAAGTCGTCGCTTGCGTCGGTTTACTAAACGAGAGGTGGTTATTCAAGAAAACTAAATCTGACTACGGTGGATGGCAGTCTTTTAAAAGTAAAGACGGCAGGGGAATTTTAACGAGATAAGCTGGCTTTCTTTTGTCCTTCGACTCTTATCTACGATAAGAATCGAGTATCTTATTCATGTGAATGTGTTAACCGTAGCAGTATCTTTGATAGTAATCCATTTATTTTAATAAGGTGATCACATTCGAAGCCGGAATTTCGTCGCTAACTTTCACACCTGCCTTAAAATAAACGATGATGTTAGGTTATTTGATTTACAAGACGAAATCAAAATGCTTACTATCCAAGTGTATGTACTGCTCAGTTTAGTTTGATTTACTTTCGTGCTTTATCGCTCAATATCCGACCAAGTCGATCTGAATTTGATAAGCAGTGTACTAATGGTAACGACGAAAAAACGGAGGAAGCAAGGAAAACACGACGTATATATACTATCAGGGGTAAAACATGTGGAAACGAGGTCTACCTATCAGCAAAGAAACCACCGATATTTTGCGTGGGCGTGCGTAGAATTATCGACGAAATATTACGTGTTGTTGGCGTGTCTTTTCGATGATCTACTCCGGTTGTGAATGACTCTAAAGGAAAAGATAAGAGTGGACTCAGTGGAACGGCTTTTTCGTGTTATACTTTTTGCGTCGGGACCCAGGTAACATTCGGAGTTTGTTTGTAAGCAATTCAAGACTGAAGTGTTCGTGGAAACAGTTCAAGTACGAGATTTTTTCGGATTTCAATTATCAAAAAGAGAAAGGACCTCAGAGCTAGGTGTCTATTTTGGATAAAATTGATAAATTGATGTAGCATAACTGTAAGTATTAATTGTAGTGGCAAATAATCGATAAGTAAGGCACGCAGCACTCGTAGAATAGGGAGCTGATATCTTCAATTACTATGTATATTTGCTGGGCTTGTGCCTGTGTAATCTGAAAATATTTACTTGTTTTCACTGTTCGAGGCCGTGAGCTAGAAAGTTTTTTTAATGGAGAGAGATGTTGAGTGTTTATCTTTGACAAGTTGAAGAATGGTTGCAAACTATCGCACTTGCATGCCCCAATGTACACTACACATTAATTAGTTGTGGATAACAGAATAATAAGCAATGGTGATATCATGCAGAACCTTCTTTCTCTCGGCCCTTCACTTAAAGGACTAACTTCTTTATGATTTTATAATCCTGAGATCGTCTAACTCAAATAAACTGTGGAATATCTCACCTTGCTCTGGACACGTTTTTAGTGTTGAGCGTTAAATTTGTCAGTGTTGTTCAATCCATCTTTTTTGTTTTTACACAAAAGTGCTTGTTCCTAACTGTGATAAACAATACTATCGTTATTTTGGGGCTCTGCTTTGACTTAGCTAATCGAATAACAATTTCAATAAAGTCATGAAATTTCAAATGGACCCTCTGCGTTGTTCTTTGTTTTAGGAACTAACAGAGACAGCTTATATTTCAAAATATGTATAGGTCTACTACTGATTTTGGATCTTTTGTTTGTAAAAATCAATCCTATAGTAAATTATGTGGATTTTTGACTTTTGGATGTCAGGTGAATGATTTCTGCTACACTAAGTTCATATCCAATGACTTTCCAAGGTTTTTCTTCTGCGCCGATGACTTTTAAGGTCTCTTTTGGCAAGTTACGATTAATTCGTCGGGGATCTGTTACTCATGACAGAATATGGCATCAGGTATTTTAAGCGAGGACCAAAGCCTTCCCTAGCTAACTGTATATTTTTGCAGGGCTTCTTTCAGCGGACACCGATGTTGTCAACTTTGTTGCTTAATACCTGCATCGTTTTCACTTTCATGTCACAGCATGACCTACTTGTAACCCAACAGGAGATACGGGATAGAGAGCATTTGACAAATTTCTTGTTCGAAAGAAGAAGACGAAGCAATGAGGTGGCCTAAAGTTTGGATGCTTACACTTTTACTAGCAGCATTTAGTAAAGGTAAGAAATGTATTTTCTACTTTGTGATTTTAAGGCTGTTGCTAAAGTTTGTATATTCTGGCTTTTCGCTTGTTATGTTCTGTTTTTGCGGTCGTTATCATTTCAGGGACACTATAGTAATTAATAACGGCTTGTTTTCACCATGTTTCCTACTTCTGTTGCTATTGCACTCTGTTACAGTCTGTTTACGTCTTGCAAAGTCTCAGATTTCTGCGTGCTGATGACTGGGTTGTGTAATCAAGAACATAAACACATCAAAGAACGGATAAGGAAAGAAAACCCTTCTAAAGCAGACATGCCTTTGGATAACTGCAAGTGTACATCTTATTGAATCAGATGGCGTAAATCCAGCGCCAGTTGGGAAGTCGTGGGACCAACTATTTACGATGTCGAAACTTTGTTTCTTTCGCCGCAAAATGTTCTAATTGGTTTACAGAAAAAATGGGCTGAGTAAATCTGATGTTCTGTATGAGACTTTCTAATTAATTTGGGTAATATATTTCTGAAAATAATAGAATTTTATAACTTTCAAGCCTTTGAACAAATCTTTGCCCTTGGTACGTAATTGTGACACCCAGTCAGTTTAAAAAGAGAACACGTTTTCGTAGCAAAACATAGACAAATATTTACTTATTATCTTTGAGACATCGCTAAAGTTGATAGTCTGTAACGCTTGATAACATTTAGACATTGGTTTAAGATTTACGTAGAAAGAATAGCAATGTTTAAATACAACCTGCAAAATCTTTACTTTGCTGAACAATCTAAAGCCATAAAAAGGATTTTGCTAGCGAATATTCTTATGAAACTAGGCTGATCATATGGACACTAGTCACGAACTTAGGGTATCCCTTGATTTACTGATACAAATAAAATATTTAGCATTAATTATCATTCGTTTTTGACGTGGTGTTAAGTTTTTTAAGATGTCAGTGGCTTGTTTACTACAGTTATTCAGAGTTTAATTTGCTACACACGTTTTTTCTTCATAAACAGGCGGTACCCGATAAACCGTGTGTTTTTGAGTAGGGATCGTTAGTCATCAAGCAGATGTCACAAACAACCGAGACGAAATTGCTATTAAAAAATCAACATTGGGCAACAATTATTTTCTTTACTGAGGAGTCACGTTAAAACGAGCTACCAAGAAGAGAATCGCTAGGAACATTAATGAAGAGTTTGAAAAAGTCTATTGATTGATGCTTTTACCGTACAAAGATCTAATTATATAATAAGTTGTTAAGAAAATTTGAGACCTGCTTTATTTCAAAGCGGGATTACTGATGTAGTTGTGAGTCATTGAGGAAAGACAGCTGACATCCAGAACGAGGCAAGATATTAAAATGTTTAAAGAAGAAAGAGTTTGAATCCATGCAGCTCAGTTTACTGTAAAGAATAAGTAAGTCTTTGTTGTTCAAAGTGACCAGTGGCACTTGCAATACTTTCTTCTTTGCAAAACGTGCCCCGGACCTCCAGAAACTTGGGTCAATATTTGTATTGTGTACTATTGCCTCATTAAAACTCAAATTGCGCCCTTTTCCCCGACAAAATAGTACATGTACTGAGTATTTTGGAAACGCGTGCTACCCGAACGTCAAATGTGGTTCTTAGTAGGTGCAAAGTCACAATTCCGGGCTGGAAGAATGAATATAAGCTATGTGTTGTCAGCTCAATATATATCATGCGCGTATACTTAATTGTGTCTTCGAAGTAATCAGCAATTTGTCTCTTTGGTAAAGTTCTTCCTGATTTCTCCAATATTTAACCTCCTTTGAACTAGTTTGCTACGGAGGTAGAAAGCATGCCCATATGATAAAATATAAATGATGTTTTCGTGGTCAACTACGTGAGCTTTCAATCAATAGAGCTTTCAGTTTTGGTCAAAAGTTCACCATGGACACTTTCTGCCATATCAGCAGTTAATGATAGCAAGCTCGTTACTGTTGACTTAAAAAAAGATACCTAAAGACATGTTTTAAGCAAGTATGCTGTGCAAATAAACGACAGTTTGTGTTGTATTGTGTGTGTAAATAAAGTAAACTTAAAATTCGGCATGAGGAAGAAAGAAGAAAAATGGTCTCTTATAAAGCTTACCAATGCAAAACAAAAACGTTTTAAGTCACTTTAGGTTTAGTTATTCTTGTCCACATTTTATTTTTCAGGGTCATTTGAGAATTGAAATTTGAAATACCAAAGAAGTATTTTACTCTGATTTTTCTATTTTAAGCAGGAGACACTCTCAGACTGAGAGAGAATTTTAAAAATAGTAGCCTTTGTTGACTTAGATGAGGCCATGGATGATAAGTTTTAAAATGTTTGTAGTGGTATGTTTTTGCTGCAACATGTTGAGAAATCTTTTACCCATCATTAGGCTACTAAGAACGATATAGTACAGTTATTTATGCCTCAACATGAGGAAATAAGTAGTGAAAGAGACTGAGATAAATTCAAAGGAGGCACCATACCATTCTGTCCTTGCTTTCGTCATAAGACATGATTACAGAAACCTCGTAATGTTATTTTTTTCGCTAACTAGAAACAGATATCGTTTTTGAATTCAAGAAATAATAATACAGCTTTTTCTCGGTAGTGGTTTGTATTTAAATACAAGATGCACGTTTGTCGTCTTTTTAAAGAGGAATGGAAGCATATTGATGAGAACAAATAGGTTAAAGTTCGCGGACACGTTGATATATTAACAGCGGAGACTGGGACTGAGAAGAACACAGAGAGACTGAACAGGCATGAATAAGCTAATGTAGGCTTTTGCCTTCAAAAGAGTTGAGTAAAAGTCTCTGGGATATGAAATTTGAAAGTTGCGTATGGGAGACTTGATTTGTGATTACAGACTACGCAAACAAGAGATTTTATGGGCTAATCATGCCAGATGAGCTACTTAATTTTGTCGCAATCTAGTTGTTGGTTATTTTTGTTAATTGATTGACGTGAATTTGTCTAAAGTCTTCAAATAGTTTCATTGATGGAACCGCCAAACAGGAGATGGTCTGTATCATGTTGTTCGAGAGTAAAAAAGACGTGACAGGAAAATGTAAAAAATTACGTCATATTCACTTTAGTTTGTTTAAATTACAGGTAATATTACTGAGGACGTACTAACCACTGTTGCAAACTTTAATGTTGTTTAAAGTCGAGTCGTTGTGTCTTTGATATTATTTGCAATAATTTGTGTTTTCTTAGCATGTGTCTTAGCATGCAGTTGCAATTCTGCTATCATTATGTTATTGCTACCCTATGCCTACCAATGTTTTTCTGGTACAATTATGTGTATGGAGTGCAACGCAACTAAGTCTAAGGCTAGACAGTTGACGACTCTGACATCAAAAGTTTAAAGCCCCTCTTAGAACGCCTTGGAAGACTAGAAAAAAAGAAGTATGCTGCTATTGCAAACATGTAGACTTTAATTGATTCAATGGTCAGTTGACCCAATGCTATATGTATTAACAAAACATTGTTAAATATTCGACGAAAAAAGCACAAAAAAGCAAATGATAAGATTTTAGAAACCCAACTTCATACTATTCAAGCACACTCGGTAAATTCTTTCCCTTACTTTATGTGTTTTCGTATAGTTTCAAAACCACCTATATAAGTGTTTTTGAAAGCTTGGATTGTAGTAAATGAGAACACGTCTTTCCATGGTTGATGGAGATAGCACAACTTATTTGAATGTTCTTCCCTCTTGGTTAGCTGTGGGCCTGTGTTTGTTGACAGACACAAGCAAGGCAAGTTTATAACCATACGTTCGGGCGTTTAAGTTTGCTTTGTTCCTTAATAACAACTTTGTGGAAGACTTTTGTCGTTAAATGAAGAAGCTGTTGCCTGTCCTGTATATTGTTAGAAATGTTTCTTGAATTACTGAAAGAAGTTATGAGTCGTAAAATGCGCTGTTGATGTGCTAGGTCATGACAACAGTATTTTTGTTGAGAATCATATACTGCCTGGTTTCTTGTCATAAACAACCCACAAAATTTCTAGTTAGAATAATAGTTGATGTTTCACTGTCAGGAGAAAGCGCATATCATAATGGCAAAGTGTGTCGTGTGCTGCAAGACCGTTGACTTGACGCTGTTGGTGAAAGAGAGTTGAAGGCTGATAAAAGTTTTCGTGGAAAGTTTGATCCTTTCATTGGAAAACTATTGATCTGGTTATAAAATTCTAAAAACTGTATACTGAAATGGACTTTAAGTTTAATTTGAAGAGTTGATGTTGGCAAAATCAATGTTAACTCTTACTTTTATCAGCACCAGACAGAATGACTTGGGATACTCTTAGAATGTAATGAAAGAGTGCCAAGCTGATGCTAGCGTGCTGTGTTCTTCAATATTTTGTCATTGGTAGTAAAGAGTTGCCCTTGTTGTGCCTTTGCTTTGGTATTTTGTTCCTCCTTCTCATCTTTCTGAATAACTGTAATTCTTCCATTGTAAGTTTAAACATCTGATATACGTATGAACGTATAGTAATTGTAATATACTTTGAATATGACGTTTGTTACATCTACAACTTAGTAAACAAAAGCGTTAAGATAGGCATGGTTTGTTAGCTGCTATCTTGCTCATCGTCTTTATGGCAGGATACTTGGATTCATCATCATCGTATACTACATTAGCTTTTCGTGGAGAAATAAATCTTCATTATTCATTGCCTGTGATGTAAGACCGGAACTATAGAAAAAAGAGGACTATTCTACCTTGCTTTTGTAGTAAATTAATAAAAGACAAAATTCATGCTTTTCTAGCTTGTGGAGAGCAGAGAGATATATTTGTGAGCTGTTGATGTGGAAGTTTTGAGGGAAAAACTTAAAAGCTGAAAAATGTATGCTTTATAATACGAAGTCATGTGCCTTGTAATCATTACTTGCTGCATTTACAAATGTAGATTTTCAGGGACTAATTACTTTGCAAGTAGCTTGTTTTAACTAGATATAAGTTTAAATGTTGAAGAGCCACGTCCTTTGCTCACGTTTCTATAAAATTAGAGTCAAAAATTGAGAACTTTATCCTGCTGCGAATGTGTTTTAGGTTTGAGTAATCGACGTAGCATTCTGTCAACTTCAAACAGCACCTCAAGTTGAAAGCTGGTTTTATGCTATAAACATTAAACTTAAGGGAACAGAATACTTTAAAACGAAATTAGTTTAAGCAGTTGCCAGACAAATCTTAACGTATGATTGTTGAAATTAAGTATTGTTTGTTATAGAGTACGTTTTTGAAGTACGCTTATGGTAGGTTTATGTCATCAAATTTTCCTTTGGTCTTGTTTTGATACTGAGATCCGGGACCTTACTATACCGACAAAATAGTTGACCAATCAGGCGTTACTACTGTTGACGGTAATTAGAAGTTGAGCTATTTAATCTTTGTGATTGAAGCCACTCAGATGAAAGATGAAGGAAAAGCAAAATATTTTCGAGTCTAGGTAGAGTAGCTCACTGATAAAACTGGAAAGGCACTTCGTAATACCCTTGTAATTGGCTGGGCAGAATTTACGTGCAATACCTAAAATGGATTTGTGACATGTTAAACATTTGCATACACTTGGCTGTCTTTTATCTTGTTACATGGAGTATAACTGAGACTGAATGAAAAGGTAATTAAGGAAAGTTGTTTGTCGCCGGACTTAATCTATTAAAAGCGTAGCTAATTCTTATTTTAGTCGAATTCCATTATAATAAACGTTAAGTGGATTCCTGTTCATCCTTTTCAGGTAAAGACTTTAACACACTAGTTGATTCTAAAGCACAAAAGATACCACTAGCAAATGTCTAACACGAACGACCGAAATAAGCAGAGAAAATTGTTGCTAGATTTGGTCTTATTTAGACGCTCAACGAAGAAAAATATTTTATTGCTAAATTCATCTAGAGACATAGAGACAAATGTCAATTAAAATGTCTGATGTTATATGTTGATGGTTGAAAACTGATGGTTTGTTTGTGTATGTATCACGTCCTTTTTGTTATTTGTTTGTGTATGTATCACGTCCTTTTTGTTATTAAGCCTTGTAGAGGTTCCTCTGCAACTGTACTCACTTGACTCACTTGGCAGCATATTGCATCATAAATTGCATTTCGGCTTTTTTACGATGTTTAACAATTATTTGTAACCAATGCCAGGCGTTTTTAGATATATGTATCCACCATATGTTGTTTAATTGGCTCCACGGTAATGTGATAATTTAGGCACTTTTACCGATAATTGAATACTGCGCAATCCAATAACAATTCAATACAAAATAATAAAATACGGGGCAATGAATAACATTGCAATTGCAATGCAATTCAGTAAATCGCATTTCATTACCATTTGATACAATACAATCACAATACAATGCATTAAATATAATATGACACAATAGAATATAATTACAATGCAATACAGTATATTATGATGCAATAAGAATACACGCACAGTGTAATTGCATTGTAACACAATGAAAAACACGACAAAATGCAATTGCCATGTAATGTCATACAACAACACAATGCAATTACAATGCTTTACAGTGCATTGCAATACAATGTCATACCATATAGCATAACACAATACAACTACGATGCATTGCATTATACCACAGTTGAACGCAGTATAATTACAATAACCATACAATACATGTACCATGCAATACGTTAGAAAACGATGCAAGAAAAATGATACAGTGAAAATGAAATAGGACTCATGAAACTAAGACGCAATACAGTTGCAATACAATGTAATGCATGACAATGCAATGGAATAAATTTAATGCAATACAATGTAATGCAGTAAATACAGTACAATACAACGTGATGAGGTAAACAACTAGATCTCTTTATGTGGAAAGATAATTATACGTTCTTGCTTTTCAAAGATAATTGAAATATGAGGATTAGTATTGTGGGTTACTACTACTATATTGACATCGGTAAGTAGTAACGTAGTACTGGTATGAGAAGCCATGGACTTCTTTTTTGAGGTTTTTCTTGTGAATGTTTGTTGTTTTGCAATTTACTGCTAGATGGAATTGGATCAATTACAGAGACATGAGGCCAAGACTGCTATAAATTGCATATAAGTGTTGCTCTTATCTCTCGTCTTGTCTTCCTTTTAGTTTGTAAGGGCAGTGATGCAGAAAAAGCTCTTCTGAATTACCTTTTTGACAACTACAAAAAGGAAGCAAGACCAGCACTGAATGACTCAGACACAGTCAATGTAACATTCGGCTTAACGCTGAGTCAAATTATAGATGTGGTGAGTTTCCGCTTGCATGTGTCAGTGGCGTATGCTTTGAAATATTAGACACACGAAATATATTAACATTGAATACATAGAGGTTGCAATAATGTAGTATGTTGTTGTTTGTGAAGTCCACATTAATACACCTCAATATATTAATCATTTCTGCTCTTGGCTCGCAGCAGTACGACTGTGTATTGCTTTGGTTATTGCAGTTAAAGGGCTTTTTGTTTTTGTTGCTTTATACGTGTATCTGATTACGTCAGCATGTACTTTGTAAATTGCTGCCATTTTCAGTGTTGATTAACCTGTTGAGAAGGAAGACATATATTTAGGAAGTGTCTTCCTACTTGTAAAATTTGGGGGAGAAAAAGTAAAGTGCATCGTATTCTAGCGTTGTTTTATCTTAAAAAGCTTGCCTTTTTGGGTTTTTTAGCACGAAAAGAATCAAATTTTAACAATAAGTGCATGGATACGTCAGGTAAGTATTATGTCATGTTCTTTCTCGGTAGTTTGTGTTCTTTCTTTGTAATTTGTGTTCTTTCAGAAGTGCTTTGCTGTGGATTAGTTTCTTGCCTACAGATGCTGTCCACAATTAGATGATGCTCTTTGCTTATTGAAGTTATCAACAGAATACTGAATAGTGACACCCAAGGAAACTAGAACCATTCTTCATCTATCTTCATCACTGCATATTGAACTCTAATTAGAGACCAATGATGTATTTTAAGGTTATGTTATAAGTGATTTTACATACCATAATGTTATCTATGCCACTAACAGGTACTTTGACATGCATGAATTTTCAAAACTTGTACAGGATCTTCGTTGAATGTTAATACCATTCACAAGCCTGAATACCCGAGATTTTTTTAAGCACACTGTTATTGCTTACCGTTTTACTCTTTCATTTGGCTCTTTTTGGTACCTCTTCCAAAGAGGTTGTGTTTTTCTTGGTGTTTGTTTATTTGTTCGTTTGTTATCAACATAACTCAAAAAGTTATGAATGGATCACTTTTTCGGTAATGAAACCTTCATAGTGTTAGTCAGCAAGTCTTTGTGGGGAGAACCCCGTTGCCTTATTTGGTAATGATAGCTTCATGAACTAGCAAGGAAATCGTCGTGGAAAACCCATGTTGTTTCAATAATCATACTGGCTTAGCGGAGGTTTGCTTCTAGTTTCCACTGGTACAGGCTACACTACTACACTGGTAGTCCTATTGGGTTGCTGTATGTTTATGAATTACCTTCCCTGTGGTCCTAAGTACCATCAAATGGCACTCATTGGCTGTTTAAGTGTCCCACACAGTAAGAATTTTTGTTATACTGTCAGTAGGCTTCCTTTGATGCTTTTCCGCACCTTCAATTCTTTACATTCCCTCCTTGACCGATCTAGTCTACTTAAGTTGGCGTCTCTCACTGATTATTGCTTTATACTACTCTACATGATGTAGCCTAAGTAAATATTGTTTGTTGCATGGCCTTAAAAGTCGAAATTTCACAGGTGGTCCGGGATTTTTTTTCCAAGAGATTAGTAAAGTTGCATCTTGTGTATGTTGTTAATCTCCAGTGCCAGAAACTTGAATTTTTAGAAGATGATTTTGTTTATCAAAATTGCAGCTCTGATTACTTCTCGAGTTTTAGTGAAAGTAGAAATCTGATTCTGTTAGTAAAGGGGTGAATAATACCTGACATCATTACATTTTAAAAAGAATATTCATTTGTTAAATTTGGACAGTACATCTCTTTTCAGTAAATCTTAAGAAATATCATCAACGCTGTCAACATTAACTTCAAACATCTCCTCGCTCATCCCTTTTGTCCATTCTAGGCACTGGTCTCGTTTTCTTTTAATAAAAGGGAAGGGTCCCAATAAGGATTTCAAATGTATTTGGGAATTAGACGTTTATGCATTTTTAGAACCTCTCTTAGAACCCCTTTACGAAATGATAATTTCTGGAATTGTGATCGTCTAAGCTGGAAACTAGAAGTGTATTTCTTCTCCTATTATTTATTTCTTTAACCGAATTATTCAGCTGTTTATGTCATGATTTTCAAATGCATAACATTAAATACCTTGTTTGGCGTCGATTTTTATAAGATTTGGTACAGTAGCTGGAGCAATCGTTTCAACTGTGTAATTCTTTTAATTTTCCCTAAAGACGTATAAATTCTGTCAGTCTCGTTTGCATATGGTGAATATTTTAATTCTTGCTGCGAACGTAGTGAACATTGAGACCTGTTATGTTCTTTTCGTTTTTCATGTTAGATATGGAAAAATCCTCTATTGAGATGGGACCCAGAAAAGTACAATGGAATTAAGAGTATCAACGTAAAGCCAAGCATGGTCTGGTTACCTGATGTTGTATTGTATAACAAGTAAGTAGTTGTGTGATATTTTGCTGTATTGACAAATTTATCCTGTTTATAACAAAGTTCCAGAAAGATATAATGAACATACACGTTCTTGCTAAAATGCCATTTGTTAACTACCACAGACTGGTGCAATAGTGATACCACCTAAAAGCTTGTCTCAATAAAGTGTATTGTTTTGTTTTACCAGTGGGGGATTAAGGGAGCACCTGGGGGTAGTTTCCCCCCTCACCGAGTTGAAACTGGTCTGATGGCCCTGTTTTGAAATTTTTCACCCCTTAACTTAGGGACTTGCAGTCATGCACAGACTATGTTGTCATTGCTTTAACATGATTGTTTTGGAACTCTTCTTAGACGTGAATAAAGGACCTCCTATCAGTAGTGTGTTCATTCAAGGGGCCGAGTTTTCACCACAATGGACCGATTTGTGCGAAATAGATGTTGTCGTGGCCAATGGAAAATCCCTAGTTACCCTAGCCATAACTAAACGAAAATACATCCGAACTAAACATAACTGTAACTGCCAGATCAGGGCCGACTTGTTCGCTATGAAATTGCAACTGGGACTGGGTGGTGAATTTATTGGGGTGTGACACCCCCACATCCCTTCGTTTGCGCCCTTACTTTCGAATTTTGACTTCAAAAGATATATTCATGACAACTATTGAGTTGAAGAAGTGCTAACTGAGAATGAGCAGGCAGAAAAAAGTAATTAGACAATTTAAAGACAGTACTCAAAGATAGATTTTAATAATAAAGAGGGACATTTCTAGACAGTACACGCAAGAGATTTGCTGATTGATTGTCTCCAAAAGGATAGATAGTATACTCACATTTGTTATAATAAAAGGTCGCATTTGTCTCTGCTCTGGACTTGCCCAGGGGCATTTAATTGCCCTGGATTAATCTGTTACATTAATGATCACGTTTTATCTTGGACGTTCTCAGGAATACACGCTGTTACTTTATGTTCATGTGCCTCAGAACGGCAAACCGGAGGCAAATATCGTTACTCGTACGACTACCGACTATGTTAAGGAAAATATTCCTTCCTTTGTCAGTCATCGTATGTTACAATGTTCGTTCGCAATTCAAAACCCTCATCTCTACTAGCATTAGACACACGTCGTTCATTTTAGCAATCCTAGGTCAGAAAAATTCAATTCTTAGTATATATTAAGACTGACTTCCCTATTCGCCATATTTTCACCTGATATTTTAAGTGCGTCGCCATGAAGACTCTCACGGCCCCAGAGACTTTCAGGTAGAAATGACCAATATTTGCAAATACAGAAGGTCTCCCGAAAGACTATGGTTTGCTTGCTGATGTGAGGCTTTAAACGCTTTTAATCGATGCATTTTTGTCGCCACCCCCCTCCCCCCTGTAGCACCGTCAGACATACCTAGTTAGTGGCAGTATAACATTACGACATGGATACATCATTGCTATCCCATTTCCTCTTGAGTCACTTCTGAAAACATGTACCAATCAGAGACATGTGCTAGCTAAAAATGCAGCATTGGCTTTTGTACGTAGTCACCTTGCCTCCATTCTTCTGATAAGAAGAGCCTAACAGAAATAGACAAAATATTATTGGTTATTCAATTCCATGTCTTTTGGGTGGACACGTTTTCATCCGGCAAATTTACTCGTGTACAAAACCACTACTGCCTCCGAGGCCTAGATCATACGTCGCATTTTACATACGTCGAATACAATTAACGAATTAAATGCGTGTAAAATGCGATGTTTGAATTGCATTATCTGCATGTGATGAACTAGTGTCGAATAAAGTTATTTTATTCGACTTACCTTATCGCATTATACGACCTTAATGCGACTTCAGATCAAAGGTAGTTTTTTACATCGAGTATAATGCATAAGATAAATACGTCATTGTAATAGAGTACGACAGTCTATCTCGAGGCGGAGCATGCGTATCATTGCTTATCTTAAGCGCAACAAGAGTAGGTTATCCTTGACCATCCGTGCTTTTTAGAGTTTTTAGTCGAAATGTTGTTCTGTTTCTTATTCGACATATGGAAAATGCGACGTTGGATCCAGGCCTAAGAATTGGCACATACGCGAAAAAGTTCCAATGGGCCCAGGCGTACCAGGAACTGTAACTTGACTGAACCGTGGCAACCTTAAGTTCTGTTGTCTTCCAGCAGTACGTGTTAGGCTACTATGTAAGCATATTGTACCCAGGAAAAATTCGACCTTGCTGGGACTATCAAGTTTTGGTTCATCCCTCAAAAGTTCCGTTGTCCTGCCTTAGCGCAGGACATACTCATAAACACGGAAACCTGACTTATTGTCACTTATCCTTGGCAAAAAGGAAATACTTCTGTCGTTTGACGAAGATAATCACAGTTCTTCTCGATACAAGTGCGCCTGGCCGGTTGGATACTACACGTTGTATCGATATCTCTGTCTAGGTAACCCATTTATTCTGCCTTCTTCCAGTCGCAAGCGTGATTTTGTCACATGCCTCGTTTCCATTGCATAGATCTGAAAGTAGCAATTAGTTACTACATCCTACAGCACTGTCTTTCCCATTTTCTATTTGCAAATTACAAGGGTAGTACTTTTCACTTTGTTTTTTTGTAGTAGATAACTTACTTTGACAAATTTATTTGTTATTGGAAGTTTAAAACTATGAACGTCTTTTACCTTAGTCCTCTGTCGAATCCACAAGTAAAGTTATTTGTGTATCCAAATCCGATTATGACGTCATTAAGATCGTCTTAGTCGATGAATGAGCTACTTTTGTGTGAAGCAATGTCATTACAAGAGCTCTTGACAGCGGCGTCATAGTGAACCAAGGAACAAAGGTTGGAATGAATGATCGCTGGGGTAGTTTGTTAGTTATTCTGCGGGTAATGTGTTATGGATATCAGAGATTAGTCCTTCAATCAAGTGCACTTTAGATGCAATATAGGAATGAGGCAAATCACTTGACTATATCAAATGGATCTACCATCTTGTTAACTGCAAAAATTAAAATGAAGGAAGTTATCTTTAAGACGTCAGAGATCCTTCCTTTCAGCTCAGATTATGTAATGGTGGGCATTAGTACGAAGTGCCATTAGGTATTTAACCCCTATAATGTAAAGTAGATAGATAAAGAACTACTATTACTCATTTTACCCCGATCGCCCACTTCTGTTACCCTAAATCCTCGATTTGCGCCCTTTCTCGAAAAATCCCTACAAATTGTTAATAATTCCCCCCCCCCCCGCCTCAAATAAGTCCCCCACTGCTAACATGCTGATTTTTGCCATCCGAGGTACCCATTGGCGTTTTATCGAGTTACCACAACACGTTCATGCGTTTGCAATGATAAATGCTCATAAAGGAATTATCATGGTCACAGGACTGTTCCTTTGACTGTGAAATTACTGACGAGGGTACGAGATACGAGGTCTTTTAACAATGCCTCCGTTATGTACAACGAGTTCGGGAAGATTTTGTTTTTGTAGCAGTTTTGTCATCAACATCTGGGCATGCTTCTGGTGCTCAGTGTATACAATATACGTCGCTGGAAAAACGAAACCAATTTCATGTTATATTTTCGCAGTAACGATAGAAATTATGGTGTTTATATTTGCAGCATAGGCCCCTATCCAAAATAATCAAAAATAAATAAGCCCCCAGTGGGCTAATTTGAGGTTTTACGGTATGGGGTGTCTGTTTATTGGTGTTTACACTTTCAGACTAAATATGTTTTTTATCTTCAAGGCATAACTTTATCGCCATTTGCACTAGATCCACATAGCAGTTGTCAGTACGAAAGGCGTCAAAATTTACGTTCATATCACTTCGGTTAATAGCTCCTGTTGTTACAATGAAAACTTTAAATCTGTTTTTCACTGTCAGCATCGGACCAGCTTTTAAAGGGAGCATCTCAGTTGTTCCTAAGTACCTCTACAAACATAAGTTTCTAGGCGTTCGAATGTCCTAGTTGTTTTACAAAATTGCTGAAGGCATGGTTGCGAGTACAAATCTAAACAACGGTTACCTAAACATTTCGGCGTATTGATTTGTAGTTTGGGCACCGGAGGAGCTCTGTTGCTAGTGAAAGGTAGTTAAGTTGGGCCAATTAAGCACCAGTTACATAGTGTTATCAGACTGATTGTGTACGACTAGTGGTGCATGAAACTTCCCTCAGTATTGTCCATTGGATGAAGACAGAGATGTGCTTGACAAGATGCTGCTCCAAGAGTCAGCAAAAATTTAATGAAACTTACAAGCATCTGTACTAAGCATTTGAGACCCACTTCGAATAAAAACGGATGAGGAAGTATGGTGAGGTAAATACCACGAAGACGAAGTCTTAAGCAGGGTCGGCAGACGCACTTCAGCAATACTTAAGCAATGATACAGGAATTTGAAAATTCGGCGAAAACCTCATGAACGGTAGATGCAAGCCAAGACCAACAAAGTGTGGTCATAGAGGGAACCTAGGAAAACTAGACCAAGACCATGGAACAGAGAGTATGGCATAAGGAAAACATCGCCTTGGAAACTTAATTTGTAATAGACCATGAAAGGTAGCACTTGCAACAATCTGAAATAGAAACTTAAATTTTAATCCTTATGATCCAGAATTTCTTATTATTGGGTCAAATGTACATTATTTCCAAATACGCCACGATTACTATGTATCGCAGTCGCAACTGTTGAAGCCTGTTTACTTTTTTAGAACGAGGGAGATGCTTCATACGGCAGTTTAATATTGGTCTGATTACCTGCCGGAATGGTGCGGATGAACCAATTCCATATTTTCTACAATCAGTCGAACTTTGTAGTATTCTTGTAAATTTTCTTTTGCTTTGATTTTAGTCTATTGTTTTTACTTGTTTCACTTAGTGCTGACGAAGACAAAAGTTTTGGAGGAAACTTAGACCGAATGAACACACGAGTGAAATTATATCATTCAGGGGAGGCGAAATGGCTAGCTCCCGTTATTTTGAAGAGCAAATGTCCCATTAATGTCAAATACTTTCCATTTGACGAGCAACGATGTTCCTTAAAGTTTGGAAGCTGGACATATGACGGAATAAGGCTGGATTTATTGGCTGAGAGCAATTCTGCAGACTTAGGTAAGCTGTTGCTTAAGAACGTTTTCCCAAAGAAAAATGTTTTTACCATCTTGATTTTGGGTTTATATCGTTTTCTCCGCCGTCAGCACTAGCCACCGATGAGAAATACTTCCACAGAAAATCACAAGATTTGTCTTCCTCTTTTATGACACATTACACAAAACACGTGAGTCTGCATTGATACATCCGAATTGCTTACGAGTAACTGAAGCAGTTCACCGTGTTTACTATTTCTGTTAATTTTTCCTTTTGCCTGGCAATCAACCAAAGGGTGTAACGCTCCTCATTAGGTAGTCCAGATTTCACACTACAACGAACGGGCATACAAAAGCATCCATTTTGGTCACTCTGCTGTCCACCGCTACACGCCTAAGAATAGTCAAACAAACTCGCTTTAAATCACACGTGCCTGTAGTTTATAATGTTGTGATGACCCTACGTGTTTTTAACCTAAACAGCGCATGGTTTCAAAATGTAGTTATATCGCAATATAAACTACCGTGTTGCTTCGAACTGATGCATGGATCGTTTATGTAATCTTATATTTTATTGGGGTCTATCCTTTGAGGACCACATTTATTAACAAAATTAGCTTCCGAATTATTTGCCCTTAACGTTTGATCGAATGGAAAATGACTGAATAAGTACAGGCAGTAGATACAAATGAGGAAGTTTTGGAATGTGCCTAGTTAAAGTACAAATTATGAAACAAGGCAATTTGAGAAGAAGCGATCACGCGTAATAGAACGAGATACACGAGATGCACGAGATGCACTTAATTAACAGTAGGTGTACTTTTATGTAATTTTACTACATTGCCCTTTCAAAGAAGGAAACGATTCATCTGCAACTTTTCGATCTACATGTGAAATAGGTATTGTATAGGTCATATTTATATTTCGTACTCAGTCCACCATGATATACTGCTAATTGGTCACTGTGTTTACCATTGTGGTCTGTTTAAAAAAAATGAGTGTTTCTGGTAATCACCCGTCTTTATCTTATATCTCTTCCCATCATGCTTTGCACGATAGGCAAAGTGAATAGATAGAATGTGAATATGGTTGAAACAATATGATAAAAGAAATAACAAGTTGTGATTGGTTAAAAGGACGTAGGACGGGGGTACTGACAGATCCGAAACAACAGTTTGGGTTAAACGTATTGTTGCCTACTTTGATTGGACAATAGTTGTCATTGCACTGTTCTTCATGACTTACCTCTAAAGCTCCTTTAAATGATCCGTTCTAACAAAAATGGGAAAGATGATGAGTACATAAAACTAAACGATAAGGAAACGCCCACAAGGGTTGGCCTTATTGCTATGTTAAGTGCCCTTCATTATATTCGATGATCCATCCTAGAGTTAACAGTGCATTATTTTTGCAATACATCGTATTGATGTTGATTCTATATTAGAATATATTCATGGGGTTGGTATATAACCATTGAAATATAAAATTCATATCTTTACTGCTATTCGGAAGACGAGAATGTGTGTGGGATCTCAGCAACTAATGGGCTACTTAGTTGTCTTCAGCACTCTGTTTTAGCAATCACCGATCAACTGAATGTAAAAACCTAAACAGATTTGATTCGTAGATCTGCTCTGTTAAACTCAATATATTGCTAAGTAGCTTTCAAATAGTTCTAAGTGGTTTGTCGCGTTGTTGTGGATGAATCTCATAAATAAAGAAATACTTTTCATATACCGTATCATCCTCTTAATATATCAAGAGTCTTGCGACACGTCAAAAGACAATAACTATTGCACATATGAAGGTGAAAGGTTTCCTGAGCCACAATCTGGTTATTCTTGTAATGACGTTAATTGGCAAGCAGACAATTGACAGTCGCTGCGTCTCGTTTCCATGAATCCAATTTATTTGATCCGAGGATGGGCAAGAACTGAAGCAAGTATAGTCCATCTTAATACCCAGGAATGTTAAACGACAGGACAGCTTTATAGCGCGTACGACATGTTTTGCTTATTCATTGCTAAAAGTGAAAAGTAAGAAAATAAATGAACAACAATGTCTGAACGTAAATGAATCCGAATTAAAGTAACCTAGAAGGATTAGAGCGACATCCATTCCCTTTTTTGATGTTGTATTTCACACCGTTGTGTGATGTCAAGTTAAGTTAAGCCGCTCAATCTATTGATTTGTGTAAAATATTTTTTTCACACCAATACATGCAAGATGGATGAGTTAATGATGCTGACATAGCTGAATGGCGCTGTTTACACTGGTACAGATCTGTTTGGGTACAGATCCCTATCGTACGTCGTGACGATCTTTGTTTTTGTTTACATCAAACTGGAAAAAAATCAGGTTACATTTTCACTAGAACAATGCTTGAACAGTTCAGGTGAATGTAAACTATCATTTTAAGTCCGCTTTCAAACAAGAAATTTTGTCGTCGCGTATAGAATCCGTACCCCTCTGTATCAGTACTTACCGTTTATACTGTACCAGAAAGAAAACAGGTGCAAAATGGGTGCAGCTTAAATAGGTATCTTACTATGGTACAGATAACAAAACCAGATTGGTACGGATCAAGCAGGTCCAGTGTACACAGGAGTCCTCTCCGTACTAGTTTGGGTACGTATCTGTTTGGATCTATTGTATTTGTAAGTGAGGTCTAAAACACGATTCAGAAAGTCATTTACAAATATTTCAGAAACGTAGTTTCTCAGCAATTACTGTTCTTTATTTTTTGAGAAAAATAAGAGAACACTTTTATTACAGTAAAATCCTCAGACACCCTCCCTCCACGTTCTCCATGTTTTGTACAATATTACGGTATTCGTAGACCCCCAAGAATTCGTAGAAAGATCTTTAAATCGGATCGTATAAGGTTAAACGTTCTGCGGGGTCTCTTGGAATCACGACATTTTTATCTTAATCTAGGTCAGTCATGGTCACCTCCTTCCCCACATGGCTTAGGCTTCCAAGGCTAGTGGTGTTCCAATTCGATGTAGAAAAGTATTTCAAATTCCATTTTGAATTTGTCATGCCTTAACCGTTGGTTGAGTTCGTAATTTATATGCTCCAAATTCAACCTATTGATGCTGCCAACTGATCCCGTCTCTTTTTAATGTGGTCGAGTGTCTAATGATGAAAAGTGTGACGGGTTCAAATCCCAGCACATTTATTACTAAGCCGCAATCGCCAGAGCATGCATAGAATTCAACTAATTTCAAAATTGATCGGATTAGTGACAAAGTCGATAGCAAGCAAAGGACTGATCCGGTTGCTTTTGCCGACACAGAATGGCTTTATTATCAGCCATGTTTACGTTAACTACCAAATTGTGCAGTTAATCTATTTTCATGCTCTGGCTATCAGTTTCAGTGACATGTTATTGCTTCGTCTGCTGCCAGTCTTTGTTTAAGAGAATCCAAAACCGGGGTGATTGTAATGAGCTTATCCTTAGCCTGGTTTACCAAATCTTGAGTACAAGTGATTGTCCGAAAATCCTATCGATTACACAAAGTTAATAGGATTTTTCGCTGTAACAAAATAACAATTTAATATTTAAGAACTGATCTTGTTGTAGGTATCACTCTAACTGCCCTATTTAAATCTTCCACTTCTGTTTTACAATGCAAGTATATTTTAAGTTAGAATGTTAGTATTTGTACGATTAAAGAACTTTTGTTATAAAAGCAACACATCCATTTCACTGGTGTGACTCCATGTACGAAAGAATAATAAAGGCGACTAGAAAACGAATCAAAATGAAAAAGAACTTTTCAACAGCTTGGTTAGAGGGGAATTGTCCAAGAGCACGATACCAGAAAAGCAATAGTGACGAAAGCAATTTTCATCATGATTTTGTTAAACGACGTAGGGATAATGAAAACTTGACAGAATAGATCAAATCATTTGAATTCGTATTGCCTGCATTATTATGGTGGAAGATATAGCAGTGTATTATTGATATGAACAAATAGTCACAATCTGCCAATATCTGTGTTGCTGATAAAGATAAGTACCTTGCTGATCTGTGGAAAAAAATTCAAGTCATTCGCAGTTGGTCTGAGGGTTTGATAATAATATACATACATATTATGGAACGAAACCCAGCGTTGGGTAAGGGGAAATTCATTAATTTTTATTGTGTTTCGTAATACCAAGGACTTTGAATGTCCTTCACCAAACCTTTTTACCGTGATGGCACGGAGGTTTGAGTGTTGGCTTTTAAGTCTGAGGGTTGCAAGGTCGAGCACGGTCGGCTCCCACTTAGTGCAGCTATTGTGGTAATGCCCACTCTTGACAAATATATAAAAAGCACTGTGTCTGTTG
>JANTCA010010424.1:0-27533 GCA_024741275.1 Chironex yamaguchii | reverse complement strand
TTCCGATGAACGTACAAGTCGTTGTCAATTAATATTAATATTGTTGATAGATAAGTTGTCATAAGCTTGAATCACTGGAACAGCATTTTTTTGGCGTTCGTCCCCACCGCCCTAACAAAGTCGAAGATATACTTGGTTGGAAATTGTGAAAAGTTCGATGTAGCGGTGCTGGAGAAAACCATCATCAGTTATGAATTCTCAAATGAATTCTGAAAATCGTTGGACATTGTGAAAGTTCGGGATGAGCAGTATTTGGGATAGGTAGTGTTCGAGATAAGCAGTATTCGAGATAGCTGATGGCGACCTTATGTTACTAATAGCTCGATGGAATTCAACCCCTAGTGGGATCTGAAAAAAACATTCGTCCAATGTATGCATGTTGTAATTCGAAACTTTGGATGAGGACTTGAAAAGCAGAGATTTTTGAAAGCTATATTTCGGAACATTTATAGACATTTCATACATGATTTTAAGAATCAAGAAGAAATTAACTATGCATGTATTTTCTTCGCTACACTGATTGAAAATACGGACCCTTTGGATTCCTATAGGCCTATATCCTTGTCACTTTATCGCTTAAGAAATGGAAATAGGAAATGATGTTTTTTACTCTGGACATTAACTTTCTATCTGTATGTTCACCAAAATATTTTGGGTGGTTTTTTCACACAGGTTGAATTAAAACTAGAACCCAAATCTTCAAAAATATATGTGCGAGTAAAATGAGATTAGCGTGAGGATTTTTTAGTAGACTTTTGTCTAGCGGCCACCTCCCATTAACGCCCACTTGACTTTTACTATTGGAGTTCCATTTTATTTTGGCTGTCTTATTACTGTATGTCAATCGATTGTAACACTCGTGCCAAGTACGCTAAATATTTCGTTTCCAAACCTAGTTTCGTAGCTCTTTCTTCAAACCAACAAAGCGTACACACTTTTTTGTATACGAATATAGTCTATAAGAATATTGAGGTTCAAAATTGCAAGAATTTAAGAGTAATTTAAGAAAAATGCCAGGCTCAAGCTTTATTAAGACTAACATTTTAAATTTGAGTTTTCTCACAAGCGAAACAACTGTCACTTTGACGCTATATATTTATATGTTTGGAAATACACTCATCCGCTCTGTGAGTAATTAACTCTATAGTGTGACCCAGTGATTCTCCTGACAGTGTAGGCTGTCGGTCGACAGCACCATGAGCATTTCCGTTGCCAAATAGAATATCTAATTTAAGCTGTAATATGTAACAATTCTCTTATCACTTCTACTGAACCTACTCACGAACGAACAAACAAATGAGGGTTTGTTCAAAAAAGTTTTCGTTCTCCTGCGTATAAATACAGTGTGCTGTAAATTCGAAGCGTCAGAAAACATTGGATGTCTTCGGATTTAAAAAATTATTAAACAAGACGTTGCAGTCAATATACCCAATGAAGTCGGAGACGAGAAAGTTAGAAAGTGTCGCGTGCCCTTATTGCAAAGATGCTTTTGTCAATAATCAGGAACTGGCTGTAAACAAAGTTTAAAATGAAGCAACACATAAAACATGATTTGATTTTTTGGCAATGGTACATTTGGACCTTATGTTGGGCAAGAATAATTTGGATAATCTGAGGCTCAAAATCGAAAATTTTTAAGAATATTGGGGCTCAGCAGAAATTAGTTATTCTTATTAAAAAAAGTCTGTAACATTGGTTTTATGTGCGCATATTGAAAGTTTATACTCAATCTCTGTGTGGACATTTCCTGTAAAGAAAGATAACCTCACAGTCTTGTAGCATTACTGTTAGAGTTATGTTGATACCCAATGTGTACCTCCGAAGTAATCTCTGCTCCTTCGAAACTGATTTTCTCACAGTGAAGGAAGTTGGTCCATCCGATCGTGGTCTTCGAGAGCTTAGGTATTATTACAACGATCCTATTACTACCCCCTTCCCTCCCTCCGCCTTTGCTCATCTATTTGTAGGCACATCGAGCCAAGAAGTGATCGATGCATATTTTTCATGTCCTATGTACAAATAAACATGTAAATTATCCTACTTCGCTTTATTCCAATGGTCAATTTGAAATCGGCAAGCAAAGCAGCAGCCTATTCCAAATTTATCCAGGCGCGGATCCAAGGATAGTTGAAGACCGGGCTGAAAATTGGGGCTCTGGGGGCGTGGTCCCAGGAAGCTTTGCATAGTCAAGCCCTTCAGATTGCCAGAAAACACCCTTGCAGTTACTATTTATAATTAAATTGAACCAAAACGTGTTGCAGAATTCCCTTCTTATGATAGGCGGTTTATAAATTTATTTCGTATACAATGGTGTGTATGGAATGCCCAGTTCCTCGGAATGCTTTGATGACCATGGATAAAGTTAGTTCTAACTTGGCATCAATTCTGATGTTGCAGTAAGAGATATAGTCAAGGTAAAACGTAGGTCACTGGTAGGAAATGATGTTGTAGCAGTAGAGGCAATTGTTGTGCCTGTCATAACGGAGACCAGAAATGAATATCCACAGAGAGTTAAGCTTGAATACCCCCATCTTGCTAAACTTTGGTTTTCAGATGTAAGTAAGGGTGAGGAGATGTTGGATGTAGACATACTTATAGGGTCTGATTATTTATGGGCTCTTTATACAGATGAAGTGGTAAGGGGGATCCTGGAGTGGTTAAAACTGCCCTTGACTGGGATCTGAATGGCCGCTTACAGAGAAGAATGGAGTATGATTACAGAGTAAGCACTAATGCTGTGACTTTAGACGTTGATTCAGTGGGTATCAGGTTTTCTAGGCTTTGGGACCTAGATTCTCATGGTATAAGGGCAGCAGACAAGGTCCATGAGTTTGTTCTAGACGACATTAAAATTCATGACAAAAGGTATTCAGCTAAGCTTCCATGGAAGCAGGGACATCCACATCTGCCCGCCAATTATGATGTCAGTATGAAGAGGTTAAGGGGTTAGGTAGAAAGACCCAAAAGGGAGCCAGACATTATGAACGCCTATGATGATGTGATCGAGGAGCAAATTCAGTCAGGAGTGACTGAGGAGGTGCCCGAGCACCAGTCTGCAGAGAACATCCATTATCGTCCTCATCATGCTGTTGTTAGGGGGGGGCGTGAGAGTCGTTTATAATGTTTCATCAAAGGCATCGAAGTCTGGCACATGTTTGAGTGATTGCTTCCATGTTGGCCCATCTCCATTTGGGACTCTTTGAGAATGAAGGGATTATAAGATGTAGGGGTAGAATTCAGTTTTCAGAGTTGGAGCACGACACCAAATTTCCAATTCTGCTTCCCAGAAGTCATTATCTTTCAGAGCTAGTAGTGAAGCAATGTCATATGTCTGTCCGTCATAGTAGTGTTAAAGGTACCCTTGCAGGGCTGAGAACTAGATATTGGATTCCTAAGGGGAGACAATTTTGTTTAGAAGATTGTGCACAAATGTGGCATTTGTAAAAGGATGGAAGGAAAGCCTTGTGACAATCCACCACCAGCACCATTGCCGAATTACATCATCACCACGATTTAATAAATGTGGCGTAGATTTCTGTGGTCCTTTATTTGTCAACGAAAAGGACGAATCTATGAGCAAATTCTACATAGCATTGTTTTCATGCTGCACGACACGAGCAATCCATTTCGACATTTAGATGGTTAAGGAAGTTTGTTGCAAGATTTGGACTGCCCTCTCTCATGGTTTCAGATAATGCAAAGACGTTTCAAGTAACTGCCAAGTTTCTCAATGAACTGTTTGAAGATATTCCCTAATCTGCATACCTCTCTACCAACAAGATTGGATGGAAGTTCAACCTGGAACGAGCACTCTTTTTGGGAGGTTTATTTGAGCGAATGGTGGGTTTGGTCAAGAGAGGGTTGAGGAAGGTTTTAAGAAGGACGAGGCTGTCACAAGATGAGTTATCAACCGTTTTGTTAGAAATTGAGACTAGCTTGAATTGTAGACCATTAACCTATATTGGTGATGAGTTTGATGGGGAAATTTTGACTCCGTTTTACTTGATCTATGGTCGTAAGATCAATTTGTTACCAATCTTAACAACGAATACTTCGAGTGATGACAGTTTAGAGAGTAGATGTGTATATTGTGTGCCAAGACTAAACATTTTTGGAAGAAATGGTCAAGGGACTACCTCACACGTCTAACAGAATTTCACAAACGTGCAGCTAGTGTCAGACGAGGTAACGTTCTTTCTGTTGGCAATGTCGTTTTGATACAGGGTGAAGGTACCCAACGACTAGATGGAAGGTAGGGTTAGTACAAGAACTAATCATTGGGAAAGATCATCAAGTTAGGAGAGCTAAAGTAAGAATTATCGCTAAAGGCAGGCCAGTCATCTTTAGTAGACCTATCCAAAAGTTATATCCACTAGAAGGTAGCTCAGTTCACCAGTAGTAAAATCAGTAGAGGTATACTTAGAAGTAAACTTGTGCTTTTGCCTTGGCTATTTTACTCAAGGTTATCAAATTTAACCTTGTTCCATCGTTTGTTTGACCCACTTAGGTAGGTCAAGGGGGGAGGATGTCGGGGAACCCCTTTCCTGTGTGCGTGATTCTTCGTGTATGATTTACGATCGACGTGACTTCATCATTCTTTCGATTTTCGCACGTTTCTGTAACTGCGTAGGTGTGATGCATTTTTGGGCATGACACATTAATTTAGGACGTAGAAAAACGTTATTTAAAGTATAAATATTTTTCTTATTTAGGGTGTGTACGGGAAAACATTATATAAAAGGCAACAGCAAATTTAAAATTGGGATGTTAACCTGTATATATATATTTGATGATTTCTTGTAAATCTATTGATTGTTAGGAAAAGAAGAGAAAGAAAAATAATATACAGTCCTCTTATTTGAAGTCAATTTTCTTACCTTTTAAATTAACCAGCGCTGGGCATTTGTTTTGCAACATTCATCATCTGGATTCTTATCGCGACCCATATATCTCAATGTTCATTAAGTCAACAGAACGTACCTGAATATTTTCTCGTTCAATTGCTGTTTTCCTCGCATCTTTGACATCCTTTTGTAAACCAGCTGAAAGACGTAAAATAACAAATTATATTCGCATAACGTCTTGATAAGTATGGCTTAGATAACTGTGTTAATCGTAGAACCCCGCAAACTTTTCATGGAGACGGAGAATCCAACGACTTACTAATGGAGGTTTCGTAAAAAATGTACATAGTTAGTTTGTCCTGTAAACACATAGAGGGGCAAACTTTCTTCCTTCAACTTCGTAAGCGCTTAGTTTTCCCAACTTTCAAGGTCAAATTGCTTACTAAATGCCTTTGTATTTCCCAGTGACAAATCAATGGCTGAAACAACTTTTAATGCAATAAACACAGCACTAAAAAATTATACCTCTGTATGTCTTCATTAGTATTCCTATTTCTCTGATTTTATGGTTCGTATGTGCAAGTCGTACTATAATTACAGATAAACATGTCCATGACAGTTACAAGTTCCTCAAACCCTAGCTGCAAAACTTCTCAACCTTTCACTGTACACATTCATTTCGACTCAATACCTAGTTTCCAATAATACTACATAATTGTCTAATTATTCCCATTTATGTTGTAGAGACCAATAAAGTTTGCAATTTTTTTAAGCAAACAGTACACAGATCATTGTTGTTTAGGACAGAAATGTACAACAGAACGTGCTAATGAAAAAGATTATTCCCCCATGGCACTTCCACGTCGAAATGCATGACATTATCATTTCATTGGTCCAGTTGGAGCAATAGAAGAGTGCTTTTAAAACAGCATTTTTTATTCATAATCCAATGTAATGTCCATAGAGTTTTAAGCTAGCATGATTGGTCTCTAAATATTGGGTGTAGGACAATACAATATAAAATTTGTATTTTTGTCGCCCTTTTGAAGAAGAGAATGATCCATCTACGAATTTTCAACTTAAAAAGATCGTTCTCTTGTTTAGAAGGAAGATTAAGTTACAGATTCTAGTTTTTTATGGACATATACTAGCCCGGCAGTACAATATTTGTGTTTCATTAAAGAAATATACGTCAATCATGAGAAACAAAGATGGCTGTACAAATAGGTACGAAGCAGTGATGCAACCTTGAGTTAATTAAAACAGTGAAGTAGCAAACGTGGTAGTGAAGTGGCTCAGAAACATCTCTCTCGCAACTTAGCTTTTTATTATCTAAACCTATATTCAAGCACTTTGACAGTACTATGCCCAGTAATATTAAAAGAGAATTTGGTACGAGGCTGACGTAAATAGCAGAGTAAAAACTCTCGTCTTAGATAAAGGAATATGTGATTTAAACTTTCCAATCTACACTACGAACCACGACATTTTAAGGCCAGTAACTGCACTGAATAAAGTTCGCATTACACACTGTAACAAATCATTGCTTTGTGAATGTTAGGAATACCAATCAAGCAACACACCAGGTAAAACTGTATTCTTAGTTCAGCAGAACTAATTGGATAGTAGGAGAAGCAAGGTAGGTTTTCTCACTACTCAGTAACTACGAGATCACTTGCTTACTTGATCTATTTGATCTACTCAGTTTACAGCGGTATTCAAGCTCAAAATATATGTAATAATTGGTTGTACAAGACTAATTCTCACGATAAGTAGTTTCAACTTCATAAGTGAAACGTTTTGCTTTTATCTGTGATAGGAGAGATACTGCAGAGGCTAGAGCATGTTCATGGGGTCAAGAAAGCGATCCAAGTTAAAAAAATGTCTCACCATTATAGCGAAACAAAAAGGGAAGAAATACAGCATTGCTGACAGCGCAACAACAGTCAATAGCCTAGGTCGGTACTATGCAGACAAACTTTCAAACTGCCATTAAGGAAACATATTTCAGGAATGAATAAAAAGAAAGTTCGGTTTGGTTCTTGAAATTCGCTTTAAATTCATGAATTCCGTGGCCACTCTTCCTTATTGAGATATCGAACACAAGAGTTGAACAAATTAAACAAAGGAGTAACACTTACATAAAGAAATGACTAGGACTTCCATGTATGGTCGTTTGTGCAAGTCTGCTACTAGTGGACCACTTACACTAGTCATAGCATCACCAGCTAGATGTGACTTAAAGGTCACTTAAACAGACCTTTCAATGTGGAAAAGTAATGTTGCGATGCTGCGCTACTCAAGTTAAGATACATGTTCCGCCATTAATTACAACCAGACGAAAGCCGAAAAAGCATATGAAAAACTAATCACAAACACGCTGTTTAGTGACATTACTTCCACTCACACTGACAATCGGCAAGAAATTTAAAAGGGTTTCAGGAGCAAGAAATTCAAACGGTTTACAGTAAAGAGAAACTGTAATAAACCAGAGGAAGTTGACAAACGACAACGCTATGTCACGCTAATTAAATGCAGTCATCAAGGACAATGTTTGTTTGGAGACAAATATAATCAAGCGGAATATCGTTTGGAGAGATCTTTGCAGTGTACGTCGTGCTCCAACTAATTTTCAATAATGGAAAATTAGTAATGGTAAAAGCAAACGTGAATTTTGAACTTCACGTCACATCTTGTCAAACGAACCAACTAGGCTCGATCAGTGCTATACATGGTGTCATAAACCGAGTATCAAGTTAACTGGTAGTTGCAGTTGAAAAGATATAAATGAATGAAGACATCACATTCGACAAAGAAAGAAGATCGATTCTTGCAGAAGTCAAGCAGGAATTTAGCTCTAAAGACAACTGTGAATGACCCGATTTTTTCTAACTAACGAGAAAGAAACCTGCCTATGCGCAGAACAGATACGAAGACCTTGTCAACAGCTGTGAAGAGAATGGGTGGGCTGCCTCTTGTGTACCTATTAAAAGTTGGTGTAAGGGATTTTGTGGGGGAGGGTCCACGCATTACTCCTACACCTCGGGTTTTACAGTCGAAAGTGCAAGTATACGTATGAATTCATAAGAAATAATGACACACAAACTACGCTATATAGAATCACGTTCATTCAGAATTGTAGCATTCCTCTTGAGGAGGGGCTCGTACTTTGTTGATTGAAGTAGTGTAGGTGCCAATTCACAATGCCAAAAAGTACCATTTGATGATTTGATCTGTTGAACTCAGAGGGGAATAGCGTCGAAATTGTCGTCTTGAGACTCGGATAGGAAGCTTTTATAGCCATCATAACTTCTGGGTTCTTTGAAATACTCTACACGGCAGTGATGACTTCAGTGGCAAAATTGAACTGCCCTTCATTATTTGAAGTGAAATATGAATATATTAAATAATTGCAGATTGCGCGACTTGGGGATGCCGCACCACACCAAATACTATTATGTATGTATCTTCCATGTTAAAGTCTTTTCGTCAGGGGTCTCCAGTAGATGCCATGAATTATAGCCAACTTGTTCAGGAAATGTATATCTTTTTAAGCTTATATCTGGCATAAATGTACTTGTTGCATCCAGTAAGCGATAATACTGAGTACTATGTAAGTCGTCAATTCCTGTTCAACTTCCACGTTCTTGGTTCAATACTGTGCAAACTCGCCCTGCTCTCTCCTTTCCATACGTATAAAGCCAATGAGTCATCAACACAAAGCCAACACAGTGCGACAAAGGCATTTTCTGCTACAGTTGACATTTATTTCTCCTTTCGTGATACATGTGAAACTAAAGAACCTCTTTACATTTACCATAACACTGCATAGTAGTACGTCATACAAATCGCAAAATCAAACTTATGAGTCCACACCTATACTCGATACACGTACACATTCTCCGGCATAAGGCAACGATTTTCTAGTTTGATAGAGTTCATAATCGGCAATATACTCTTAACAAAGCAACCATAGCAATATAAAAACTTAAACTTATACCAAACAAAATATGTTAAAATGACACATGTTCGTTGGCGCAAGGTGCGAGGAGTTGGTTAAGATAATAAGAGCAGGATATCACCAAGGAGTGATACATGGTGGCTGCTGTTCATCAAGTTTACTTTACAAGGTACAGCTTTGCTTTAACAAGTACCTACAATTTCTTCTGTTCCCAAATGACCAGAAAAAATTGTAAGGATCCTAACACGCAGGCTCGCAGTGGCAAAACCGTGTCTCTCCTTTACTTATTGGCGTATGTTTTCTTAGATAAACATCACTACCACTTGAGCTCAAAACCTGGCCCATACCTGTAGAGAATATATGCTTGTCAAGCGTGAGTGAAAAAAGGGCAAAGATGCTTGGTCCAACATATCAACGCAAAGAACTCTTCAAAAAACTATTTTGATGCCCAATAGAACTCGATAGTCTCACTTATAAATGGTCAACTTGATTGCTCAATGGGTCCCTACCATTTCAACTCTTACTAAGCAAGTTCTCAAGCCTTTTGGTAAAGACATTGCTAACAGAGAATAGAAATATACCAACGCTGCAAAAATAAATCTTAATGACAGAGTAGTCCTGAAAGAAACGGATATCCAACGTTCAGGCTTCATTTTGTCATTCGTCGGTACCAACTTCATCAATGATTTCATAATGTTCCACGTTATACTGTTTGGCATTTCCACTTCGCGTCCCTCTTCCACGCCCACCACGGCTTGCTCCGCGGGTGCCTTTTCCCCTGGGAGTCCCACCACGTCCTTTGCGCTTTGTGTTTGCTTTTTCGGGCGCGAGGAATGGAACCTCTTTGGGGACTGCAGCTTCAGGTTCTGCCTGTGGCTCCTGCTTAACTTCTGTCGCTTGCCTGCGTTGGGATGTGACTTCGGGAATCGGATCTTCTGTTGGCTACAAAAGGAGTAGCAGCAAGAGCACGTTCAAAAGACTAGCAATAAAACCAACCAAATAGCGACAAAGGAAAAGGATTACAAGTTTCACTTTGTGACAGTTTTTCTAGGTAACAACACTGCATTGCTGCAATCTTCAATTCGGAATCTTAAGAGTAGACACCTATGATGTCACGTAGGTTCTCAAATTTAGGTTACTAATTGCTTTTTGTCGTAGTTTTTGTTTTGTCATTGCTTTATGGTTGTTTATTTTTTATCTTTGATGTGTTTTATCGTCATGAAGGGTCAGGAACATTTACAATCTAATTTTAAACTGTATGTCGTGTAAGGAGAAAATCCTACCTCATCTGGTCGGTACTCATCATCAGCAATGTTTTCGCTGTTACCCTCAACTTCCTCTGCATAGGTTTCTTCCTCGTTTCCTTCTTCTTCTTCATCATTGCCATAGGCAGCTTCAAGAAAGGCTATCTCATCAAAATCAGTATCATCCTCCATAGCATCTCCATCTTCATACCCTTCCGAGCCTTGTTCCTCATTGTCCAAAGCATCACCTGTTTCTTCGGCCACTTGTTCCGCTTCTCCTACTTCTTCTTCTAAGTCCTCCTCCTCCTCCTCCTCTTCTCCTTGTGCATCTTCACCAATTTCCTCCTCAGCGTCATCTTCATTCTTTTCGGATATATCGGTCTTCACATTCGACGCATCCTCTGTCCTCTCGCCATCGCCAACGCCTGCGGCAGATACTTTTCCCGCCCATTCCGGAATTGACTGGTGTACACGGATCTAAAAAATCAAACATGCAATTAGCGGTACAAAACGTGAAAATTCTTCTGATAACTCTAATTTGCGATGAGCGAAAGTGGGCTATATATTTCAAGCCAATAAGAGCGATTACATAAGAGTGGCTAAACATAACATGGAACATCTAATTTTTACATTTTATAGTTTCTGACCATGAATTCTTTAAGAGGTAAAAAATAACAATATGTCAAAATTTTATTTAAATTGCTTGGTTTATGAATCATGAATGTACTAACTATCGATTCGTTTTTCGAATAATAATTTATGAAAAAGTTTACCATTGAAATTATTTGATGAAACATTTTCTAAATACCTGGTTCAAATCCATAAATGCTCAAAATACATTCCATGACGTCATTTGTTAAGAACTTGATGACTAAATCGGTGCACTTTAAACGGTACTGATACAAGCAGCCTGGCGAACGACGACATAGTGCTATAGCACAGGAAAATGCAAGGGCTTGACTCCAATAGTTCAGTTGTAGCAGCTGCTTACAAAGACATATCACAGACCTGCGTATCCACACAATTTTTCTACTTGTCTAGCAAAACAGTCTCTGCACAGATTGGTGAAGTTCCAAGATGGTTCCGACTTTTATTTGGTATTTGGATGCCGTCGTACAAATCTCACTCTACAGGGTTTGTATAAGCCAAGTACTCAATAGTGACACCGCCCAGGACTGCCACTACCAGTCTAATACAGGATATCAAGTGTTTTAAGCTATACGTTCTTTTTTAGACGAATGTAGACAAGTAACTTAAAAAGGGACGGTAAATCTAGCAATAAGACCACATACAGACTGTCACAATAATTTGTTTGTTTACTTACCACAGCAGGGTCACGATGGTAAATGTATCTTTTGCCTCTCAATTTGTGAGGACCCTGATCATCAATAGACTCGTACAGAACAACGTCTTTTCTGAGATGTTCATTTAACACACTCTCAAGCTCTTTGTTTCTCTGCACCTGGTTTTCGACATACTTTTCATTTTTTTCCAAAAATTCCTGCCGAAAGATCACACGACAGCTATAACTAAAAGAACATAAAACTATGTAACGAAACAACAACACTATTGTGAGTGCAAACCACTTTAACGCAAACGTTTTGACGTAAGGGAAACCCATGTCCCGGTTTAGTCACGTAATACAGGTTAAGGCACCTTGGCTCACGGACTATGCGCCTTTTCATATGAGCCCGGTTGGCTGGGCAACAGTTAGCTCCTTATCATGGCAAGTTTCCCAGCCAGATTTGGCAAACTGCAAAACTACCGTGACACTTGCAAACGTTTTGTCGGTTCCCGAACGATTTTCAGCTCGCGCTGAAGCTATCACATAAAAAATCAGTTCGTTTAACAGGGATCCCATTTGACGCAAGTGTGATCTCTGTAAGCTGGGCCAGTCCGGTTCTAAAACGACAGCGAGGTACGTTTTATGATGCCATTGTCCTTTTGCGACAGTAACGAGTGTTTACAAGGGGCTCAAAATAGATCACTCTCTCTCAATATCCATAACCTCCAATAGCATTAGAGGAACTAATGCTGCATCACTTAACCGTATATGAACACAACCTACATACAATGGTACCCTACTCTATTCCTGGGGTGCATACAAAATCTTATCTCATGTTGACAAGAAAACCCAACATACATACACGTCCGAACTTACTGCGTAGTTGGATTGATGCTGTTTGCCTTCTATATGTGCAACGACATCCTTTCCAGTGCGAATAAATGCACTACAAAGCCGACAACTGAATCCAAAAACAGCTTTGATGAATTCACTGCCTACAGTAAATAAACCAATGTAGGTAAAAACTTTGATAAAACTGCTATGCTAAGATTCGGATATCTCAATTTCTATACAAACAAAAGAACTGCATAATACAATCCACAAGAAAAGAAATGTTAATCAACAAAATCGCACTATAAAAAGGTTAGAGACCCTTCCATCATAATCAGATGAAAGAATGTTTCAATGGAATTGACGTTGCATAACATTTTCAAATTTTTGCAGAATAAAAATCTCTTGGGTTTGTATATAAAGTGCAACAGACAACTTTAAACAAAACAATGAAAAAGAAATGGCTGATACCATAAGTGCCATCAAACAAAAATTTTTACATTTAAGAGCATACAACACTTCACACTTCCAAAAGGTGTAACATTTTAAGTGGTCAGCACATTTTCATGAAATCGTAAAGGACCTCAAGGGCACATAAACAAGTTAAACAGTGTAAGAAAAATTTATGACACACATAAACAAGACTTGGGTTAATTGACAAAGAAATACATATGAAGCACTGCTAAAAATGTTATGACTACAATGGTTATGACAAACTTTCATACAAGAACTGCCTGTCTTATGAAAATGGATGTCTTATTAATATACAAGGGCACAGAACTGAACATACCAAACATATGATTTTCACTGCTAAATTCTTTAATCCCAACTTTTGCTTCTGATACAGATGTAAAAGTGATCATGTCATTGTCCTTGTATGCTGTTTTACGAGTATCTATGGAGTAATTAATAAAATTACTCGGCTTTTTGTTGTAGTTCTCTTGTTCAATCTTCCTCTGAGCTTCCATCGCCTTCATGATTTCCTCACTCTGCTTTAGGAGTATTTTTTTCGCAAGTGCATTTTCTTGTAGCCAGTTCTGAATAATAATAATAATACAATAGACCTTTTGTTTACACCAGCAAGTATTGTTGATAAAAATGCTGCACAAGAGTCCTTATCATCAGTCAAAGAAGACAGTGATTTTGCTTATAAAACACATCTAAACCACACAAACTTACCATGTTAACATTTAAAACACAGTCATAAAACTATACACTGACTGCACAGGCAACAAACTATAACTCATATGTTATTACCACAAACATATTTGCGAAGTCAAGTTGCAAACTGGTACAAATCTTTTAAAGTTGCATAAAAAAGTTGACACTTTAAAGCAGGTGCGGATCTAGACCTTCGCCACATTCGCATTGGTGAAGGTCTATTTTTAGGTTTGCAGAAGAGCCAAATTTCCCGAAATCACGAAAACCTTTACTTTTGAAATTTCCTTTTTGTCTCGTTTATAGCATGCTTAACTGCACCCAGACAAAAGCTCATATTTTTAATATTGTTTACCTGCGAGGTATCACCAAAATTTATGGAAGATATCCCCTTGTCACTGAACTGCTTACAGAACCAATAAGATTTTGTGAGAATGTCAAATAAATTTAACATAAATTAGGCCTGCACGCGCCTAGGAGATAACAGTAACATTGTACCTCTTTGTGTGAATGTCAGCCAAAATGGGGATTTTCCATGGGCCGTAAAAGCATAGTCAAAATGACAGAGGAAAATGATTTTGTGAATGTGGCGAATGTGGGCTGTTCCCCTCATCAAAATTCGAATGTCAGATGACTCTGCGAGATGGGGATGACTCTACTATGGGGATTACTTTACGATGACAAACTGAGAGATTGCAAAACTATAGATCAAAGGAACGTCCTACTTGAAGTGAAAGATGGACCGTTTAGAAATTTTCTACAGGACATCTTGAATGCTGATATACAGCCGGTGTAACAATACAACCCAGGTTTACTACATAAATCTTAACAAACAAAATTCTCGAAATATAAGAGTACGTATAGCTGTTATCAAACCCTTTTGTGCCTAGCACACGTTAATTAAATTATTCCTGTGTTTGTAGCAATACTATCTCTCACATTGACATGAAGTTTAAAGAAGTTCTATCTTAGTCAGGTCAACCGTGCCCATCTCTCAAGTATACACCATATACTATTGTGAGGCACAGACATGGGCATGGCCATGTGGACATGGCAAGAAGATTTGAATTTTGCAAATGTCAGATTTTGCGCTGGATCCGCCCCTGCTTTAAAGATAAATTATTCTAAGAAACAACCATTGTCTTGCACCCTTCGTAGTAAGCATACATCAATGTATGTACACAAATAAAGGAATCACTAGTTGCATACATATGATAGCAGCAAAATTTCAGCTAAACCCCCACAATTTAACAAAGTTTTTTAATAAGTAGCTCTGTGCTGACAAACTACAACAGCAAATTATATTCAATTATGTAAATACCACAGTACAAAGGAGTATTTTACAATGTCTTACATCAGAGTGAAGATCAATATCTGTGATGTCCCTGTGGACATCTTTGCCCGATTTCCTAGCTTCTATAACAACAAGGTTGTGCTTCTTCCCACGGACATGCTGTAAGAAACTCTGTAAAAGATAGATCAATGGAAAGCATCCTACATTGTCTCCCGCCATCATAATGAAACATGATGATACCAAGGCTTACTAGCAGCACTGAGATGATCCATTATATTAGTATCAAAGGCACAAAGAAAGTGACAAAATTGCAATCAAACAAATAGAGACAGATAATCAATAAAATACCCCCCCCCCAAAAAAAAATAATCCAGAATAAGTACTTAGGCAATGTGCATAAAATCTCAAACCAGTGACATAAGCTCTTTTGTATGATATGGGGCATTGCCTGGTACATGCATTGGGTATTGTTAGCTTTCTCTCTATATAAGCACTGTAGACCAGGATTATTTTTAGATCTGTTTAGATCTCAAAAGAACAAACAGTTTTGCTTAACTAATAACATAAAATATCACTATTAATTTTGTTTAACCTTGTGCAATATTTGTCTAGCAGTCTAGCACGAAAATATGTTCACATTTTTTATCAATGATTACCAAAAGAAACAGACAAGATCAATATGCATGATTTAATGAGAACACTTTAAACGAGACCTCAAAAATTGCCAACAACTGAGGTTGTGACATTTGAATAAGACGAGTAAATGTGTAGCAATCTGCTTACAAAAGGGTCTATGAACTATAGTTTTGATTGATTTAGATTTCCCTTCCATTTTCCCTGTTTCCTATTTCACTGCCTCAAAGAAATAGATATCTCACTTCTTGTCACTGTCAAAATCAAGAAGAAATGAATGCGAGCAAATAGGTCAACATAAAGAGATCAGCATCATAACAAAAATTTGCTTTTCAACTTTATAGCTGTCTTACCTCTGACTTTTGACAAACAATTTTACACAACTCACACTTGTACTTCTTGCCATCAAAACAGAAAACTTGTAATTTCTCAATGTCTTCATCAGCAATGTTCCTGTCAATCTTTTTCCTTTTTCTCAGCTCCTCAACACGATCAATCATTTCTTTGCAAATCTGTGGAGACCCTGTATCTGGTGCTAGAAAAAAACCCCACACAATACCTTTTATAGGTAGCCAAATACCATGCATGCCACTCCTTATTTTCAAGATACATACATATTTTACATGACTGTTGGTTTTTGGATAAGTCTCTAAGTACAAAAAATTTTCCTTTAGATATTCAATAACCAATATTCAACATGCCCATAGCTAAAAAAACTGCAAAATAAAATCATTCTAACATGCGAGAATGAGAAAATTACATTATGTAATGTCTATCCCATCTTGCAACAAAAATTGAAAATATGAGTTCATCAAATACTGTTTAACTTAATGAAACAGGGAACAGTGCAACTCAAGGCTGTCTCTGAGAGAAAATTCTAAAACATTTTGAGAAGCCTGCAAGTCCTTCCTTTTATACACCATAAGACATGGGAATAATTTTCTAAACTAATTTCACATTACAGACTTCAAAATTTCACAAATTGTCACTACAAAGGACTTGCGTTCCAGCTCTGAATCAGAGAAGTAAATACACTTCTGATTCACGAAAATAACAATTGCAACAAACCAGTTGTACAAGTATGATATTAACAACTGCTAGTGATTTGCAAATGAGAAACTGCAACTATAATAATTTACATCCATAATACCTTTCACTTCCTGCTTTGGTCTCTTCTCATCATCCCTGTCATCAGAGTGCCTCCAACCTACATTAAAATATATAGACATAGTTCCTGACTAGAATGACTTCATAAACCAAATGATATCCTCACCTGCATCCACTGGGAGTGGAGGCTCTGTGGACACCCTGTTTACATACATATATACACACACACTATAGCCAAACAATCTCTATGGTTCTAATAGTGTTTATGAATTACGATCCTACAGTTATGGACCTTTTTGCTTGGTACAATCGCACATGCACACATAGGCACACACATATTGGCTCATAACTGCTTTTCATTGCACAGGCAAAGAGTTGTTTTGGTTAAGTAAAGTGATACTTTGATATTCTACATATTGAATGCCCTTTAATGTCCTTTAACATACTGAGAAACGTTATACTGATACCAATGTTGATGAAGAAAATGAACAGAAAGAAAGGAGATGTATCCTGTCGACACTGATAGACACCAACAAGTCAGGAGCTTGCGTTTTGCTGCACACATGATTCCTATCCAAAAATGACTGTAGTTAGAACATTGTAAAGCAAGAGGAAAATACCTTTTCCAACAAAACAGTCTTGTCTCTTATTTTTGCACGACATAAATTTATTACGTGACTACTGTTTGTACGCGATCAATTCTTTTCTATTCTCAACATCTACTTATGTTTGCCTTGAAAATACACATATGCATTCATACATGTATGTACAACAACAGAGAGACAACTTTAAAACTAAAGTAGTTTACCCCTGCTTCTTTTGTTATATGGTCCACCAAAATTATGTTGATGTCCTCGCTTTCTATTCTGTTGATTGCCTTGGAAACCACGTCTATTTCTGTTGATCTGTGGGCAAAACATGCACATATCAGTTATCAAACAGTTTACTAGTTTGTTCTTACCAAACATTTAATTTCATTTTGAAAAGAGCATTTTGATCATGTTGTGGTTTAAGATAATTGCTGCATGGTCTTACAAAGTCATTGCAACACACTCCTTATTCAGTATTTTTCCATCAAAAAAAGCAACATAAGACCTCCTACTCACCATTCAATCATCTAAATAAAATACTCCTAAATACATCACCTTCCTTTGACAACACAGTTGTCCTCAAAAGGTGTCACAAATGATTTTTAAATAACAATGTGAAAATTCTTAGAAAATGACTGAAAACTATTCAATCCAAAAATTACTTAAAACTTTTCTATTCGATAATTATTGAAAAAAGTAGAAAGTATACTTGCAGAAAAATACTAAATACTACTACACACCCATACATATCTACATACACATATCTACATACATACATACATAAATACATACATGATAATTGCTGCATCTATCCGGATGGTTGCCGTCATCTTGAGTTTTTTCCATCTTGTCGTCCATGCCATCTTAAGTCCAGGACTCTGCTGTCCTGCTGTAGATTTGCACACTTTGAAGCAGATGTGACATAAAAACTGAGTAATTTCCATTGGGTTGACTTCTCCTGGAGGCTGAAGGGTATTCCTATGAACAATCATGTCTTTCCAAACCAGCAGTAGACTTGCAAGCTTTGCTGCAAATTACAAAAGTTGTCTGGTCTGGCCTAGTAGGTACAAAGTTGACCTGAACAGGAGTCTGATGTGACTTAAGGTGGTTGACGTAGCCAGCTTTTGACAGAAGCACACGCTCACAAGTGTCACATTTCCAGCTGTGTGTCATCGTTAAGACCATCAACTAATCCTTTGCCAAGCTCTCACTTCAGAATACTGTGGGCCTGCTTTCTTTCCTCTAGAGCATCACAACTTTCACGAACAAGCTTTCACCACTCCAGCCTTGTCATTGTAAGTTTTTCTAACGTGTCAATGTTGATTTGCAGGACATTCAAGTTGTTCTTTGTGCAGTCCCTGAACATCTTCTTGGGCTTATGTTGAGGCACTTGCCATTTTCCAACAACCCATAAAGAAGTTGTTTCCGCAGCCTACAATCTTCCATTTGAACCAGGTGGCCCACCCAATGCTAATGAGATCTGACTGCAAGGGTCTCAATACTAGAGCAACATGCTCTCACAAGGACCTCAGTGTCGGGTACCTGTGCTTGCCACTTGATGTTTAAGATACATCTTAAGCATTTTTGGTGAAATCATTCAAGCCATTTAATTTGCATTTGATGCAATGTCCATGTCTCCGATGAGTACAAGAGTGTGGTTAGCACATGCATGCATGCATGCATGCATACATACATACATACATGAATACATGCATACACTGTTAAAATACACAAGGCAACAAATAACAAGCAACCACAATAATACACATATGAACAGTTTCTACGAGTCACCATATCACCAAAAGTTTAAACAGACACAGGAAATGATCTTAAAGGAACACTGATAAATAATGATAGTACTAGGGAACAGTGTAAAGGGAGAAGGGTATATAAATAAAAGGCGTATGAACAGAAATGTTAGCATGGTACCTCCTGATATTAAGGTAATCTGTTTGACGCAATAGGGAAAGCATCACATTTGCAATCATGTGACAATTAAGACAATGGTCATAATTTCCACTTTACTTCTATCATGATTAAACCCAAAGAACAACTGTCAATATTACCGAAACTAAAAACACACAGGTCTTACTGATCAAATAATCAAAATTTCTCAAAAATGAGGATGACAACAAATAATGGTCTACCTTCTTTAGATAACTAAAACCTATCTTCACCAATTTATTTGTTTTTCTTGCTTAACTGACTACATTAAGTTCCTAATTACTACTTACAGGCATATTGGGAGTTGGTAGCAATCCTTGCTGTTGGTTGAGCTGTGCTTGAGTTGCCTGTAATGCAGCCAGTAATGTTTGTGTCTGCTGAGCCTGAATTGCCTGTAATACTTGCTGCTGAGGTCCTCCTGGTCCTCCAGTCATAGTTCCTAAAATGGTTGTAATAAATGATGTTAAAAGTTTTATGCAGGATTTAGGAGACGTGACTGACATTTCAGGATATATCATACAAAGATACAACATTAAAGCTTTTGACACAAAACTCTATTGCACGTCAAAACTGTCAAATACAGAATTCTGCACCCAATCAACCCACTCTACTGTTACCCTGACAATTGTTTGATGATAGGCATCTTAAGTCCTTGGTATAACATGCCTAACCCAATAGTCCATATATACAATCATAACAAAGATGAAGTTAAATTGTCAAAAATTCTGCATTTTTTAGTATTATGCACGTTTTAATACTATTTTCTAGTGCTTGATTACTGTACACATATATATGTATACATATCCACAAAACAGATGATTTTTAATCAACAAACTGCTCTATCAATTATGTTACAAATACATGGCATACATATAGTATATCTCATCTAGTCTGAGACACACTGTCTTTATGCTACTAACTAGACAATGTAAAACTGTGCAAAAACATGTAGGCAAGTTTAAATTCTTTGATAAACCCAAGGGAAGTTCTCACAAATCTTTAGTGCAAATTGGATAACAGAAGGAAAAGCCTGAAGACATCCAAAATTAAGGGTGAGTTAAGACATTACAACTTAGGATGCCAACTTTCAATGACAAATGTGACAGAGCACACAAGTATCATGAAATAGGCTAAATTCAATCTAGATAACACAAGACAAGAAACAAAATTTGGGATGTCTTAAGCCAGGAATCGTCATGTAGACGTGCTTTACATAACAAACCCATTGAAAGAAAACAGAGGGTCTGATGTATGAGAATTTAAATTAGGATAATCACTAGAGTCAGGAATTTGATAACGTATGTCCAAGAAGACTATGAAAATGTCACAAGGTTAGGTGAAATTTTGATGAGTGTTACGTCTTCCCCACTGCAATTCAACTTTATAAAAATCAAATAAGCCGAAGAAGGTGTTGCCTTAACAGCATGTAGTTATTGTCCACTTGAGGTGTGCAAAAAATTCCCTTTTGCCAGTCCAGATCACGATTAAACTCCTCCCAGATACTACCACACTGGTGGTTCAATCTTTGTATAAAACCAGTGGACGAAAGGAAGTCCCTGGTGTTAATATTACTTCTGAACGCAATTCAGGACATCAAAATAACTTGCAACAAATCTTAAACTGACTGCCTCAAGGGAAAAGATCATACACTGTATTTGGAAGACTCCAACACAGTTTGTTTGCTAGTGCTTCACAGAATGCAGCCAGGGCCTTTTTCGGCATAAGAATAGCCAGAAATATACTCACTTATGATAGTATGCATTTTGATCCCACGTTCTTGTACAAAGTTGTTTATGGTTGGATCATAAATGGAAATACTTCTTTCCAGACAAGTAAAAAATATCTGACAATGTTTCATGCATTGCTATATTTAGAGTACTGCAACTGACAACAATTGCTTATCATAACACATCAATCCAGAAACTGTGACAAATAAAAGAACAGGCCAGAAAATACAGTCAGTCTTAGAAGCCAATTAGGGTAGAAATGAAAGAACTGGTTTGGACTACATTGCAATGAAAGATGATTACAAGTGATGTATTTTGAGAAGAGAATGTCATATCAAGACAATGTTGTTATTAGAAACCTGGAAGTTCAGCAGACATTGCAGGGGGTTGTTCCCCTGGAGCAGCACCTAGGATTCCAGCCCGGTGTGGAGCATCAGATGGCCTGCTACGGACATTTCTGTTTCCACCTTTCATTTTGTTTTGCATGCCTCTGCGGCCATCATTCCTGTTGTCTCGGTAGTTGTCGTAGCCACGATCATATCCACGATCTCTTCCAGAGCCCTATCAAATGCATTAACACAAATGATGGCATGATACAATAAAATATCAAAAAATGCCAAATGAGTCAAATGGAAACAACATAATTGAAATACCATGAATGCAAAAAATTTGAAAGGTTCTCCAAAAAAGATGAAATAAAACTGGATGAAACAACGTGTCTCAAGTCATACTTGACACAAAATAATTTCGATTTGTATTTGTGGAGGTACGAAGATACAATGATGACAGGGCAAATAGTTAAGGGAATGGGGCATAGACACTAACAGTATCTTATGTATACATATACAAGTGAAAGTGATGAAGCAAAGTCAGGTATATATCTCATTTTAAAGCTGAACAATGTCTGGTGAATTTACTTTATGCCAATTAGTTTAGTAGTAAACACTACATTTATCATAAAATTGCAATCGTGCTTTCAGGTACATGGCAAAACATGAATTTAAAAGCATATGGATATGTTTCCGTTCCTATACTTAATCTCTGATAGCATCATAGACCTTTGATAGCCAGGTTGATAAACAACTCAACATTCACATGACTTTCACCCTCTGTATACAACACTGACAAAAAGACAAGTGCAAAATTTCATTTTGCATGCAGTCATTTGGATAGTACCACCATTAATAATTAATACAGCCACCAGTTAAGGTGTTGTGTGATATGTGATGTTAACATAAATCAAGCAACAGTTGTTGGAGAAAATAATCAGCACCGCTAAGCAAACAAATATTTTTTCTATAAGAGTTCAGGAAAATACAACTCAGGCACCTGAATAGCATAAGAAGTCGGCGGTCACCAATGATTTGCCCTAGAACTGTTCAATACACCACAAAGAAAAGGAAACAACATGCAATCTTTTTTTTCTTGAATCTCAAAATGGTTTCTAAGGAAGGAGCACTGTTGCAGTTGGCATGGTTGTTGGTGGTTATGATAGAAAAGTCACAAGGCACGGGCAATGAAAACAAGGAGACTGACTTGCGAACAAGCATAACATTTTCACTGCCTCATACGTGCCTAAACAACCACTGAGGCGAATCAACACAGTAAGACACGGATCAGCTCAGATCCGTCAACCTTCAAACGCATGTTAAGTTTTTATAAGAACGACGTAAAGATGAAGGCCAGGATTGGATTACATAAATGTAATCGGCAAAAAGAAAAGATATGACGAAAACCAATCCACATTGTCAGGATCACAAATAAAAGGAGCAGCTACTTATTTTACTTAATACATAGCCCCAGTACTGCAAAGGATTCAAGCCCAGCAAGTCCAAAAAGCAACCTGCTTAGACCACGATGCGTGATTTGATAGGCTAAAAGGGAAATCAGATGTCAAATTAAAATACAATAAAATACAATCCTGGAAAAGTATCGATATCAAAACGTTTTATCAAACGCCTGGAACTAGCACATTCCAGTTATAACGGCAACCCCGATTCTAACGATCAGATCAATTAAGTGCCGTCGAATAGCAGCTGTTTTGTAGCACATCTATTTTAAATCACAAAAACTGCAGCTTTCATGCTGTAACTTAAGCCATGTGCTTCATTCCTAAATATTGCCACACAACAGACCACAAAAACCCATAAGTTAGCTAAGATACTATAACTGCCGTACACGAGTAACAAGCACGAAACTCTCATTCCAGGCGAACATTGAAACAACCAATTTGAAATAACTGTTACTCTAAATATCAAGACATTTACCGTTGCAAACTTGTAACAAGTGTTGATAAATGTTGCAGTCTTAATCATTTTAGCAAAAATCAGAACACTAAGGAGCTATTAATTCTTTGCACTCTCAAGTGAACGACGCTTACCATTAAGACAACGCATGACATAACCGCGTAAAGCTTTGGGTGTTCGCTTGCGAAGCACCAATCGAAAATGGTGAAATTGAAATGTTTCCCAAAACATGCACGAGCCGAATAGTTTCGATAAAGTACCGAGGTCTTCATTCCGTACACTAATTGTCCTGTGAATGAAATATATAGTTCAAGTTGCGCGAATTGCTGCCTGTCAAAATGGCAAAAGGTGTACACCTAACAACCAAATACTATCTCAATCTGCGCTGAGGCACAGTATCGATCACAGGGAACATAATTACCATGGTGAAATAGGACAAAGCGAAGTCATCGTTCTTATGAATTTGATCACAAGAAAGCGGTGGAAACGCTTGTAAGGTTAATACTATGTTGCCAGCTACAAGTAAGTTACTTACCCTATCAGGCGACCATCTTCGCTCGCGATCCTCACGATCTCGGCGGCCATCATCGCGGTAGTAATAGTCGTCGTACCGTCTATCTTCATATCGGTCGTCGATTCGTCTTTCATACGGATCTCTTTGGTCACCACTCGCGCTGGCAAGGCTCCCATAACCTGCTAAACGATCAAACCTTGAGCCATCGCCTCCAGGTCCAGTTACTCCAAACCTCGACATCGTGCCTTTTCACTATAGCAAACCAAGAGAGCACATGAAACATGTGCAGTCCATAAACACGGAAAGAAACTCGAGTGCATCATGGGAGTTTTCCTATAATGCATTGTCATTTCACAGGTGTCAAATCCTTATGTAGCTCACCCGTGGGGAACCCACGGTGAAGTGTGGCTTTTACGGTACGATATTTGCTTTAACCGTGCTTTTGTAACTTCTGTTTTTACAAAGTAAACATTTTTTTATCGGAGATTTACACAATGCCTAGGTTCCTGAGCAACACAGACCTAAAAGTTACATTTTTGTTCTCAAGTAACATCTCTAATACGAAATAGGGGGGGTGGACCTGTAACTATATTGATTCACACCCAAATCTGAAATCTGCCACTGCCCCCAACGGAGAACTCCACCAGCCGCCACTGCCATTGATTCTAATTGGTTCTTCCAATGATGACATGACATACTGCACTCCATTAATGCAAATTGGTTCTCCTCATGATGGGATAATGGGCTGCACTCGCAAAACAATCGAATTTCCACTCAACCATGGGTATTGTAGTAAAATTGTAGCATCACTAACAAGTTTACACTCAACTGATTGGGATAATTCCGTTTATTCCTTTTACAAATTAAATTACGAATTAACCGTGAGTTAAAAATCACCTTGAAAATCTGCGACAGTTCGCTGAAAACACATTTAAAAGCTTTTTTCGTCTAACACTCCTCTCAGTATGAATAGCCTGAAAGGTAAGCATAGATATACGGCAACCTTTTGATAACAAACATAGATCAAAACTAGCCTTGCGATAGTTAATAAAGGAAAATGAGACAAAAAGGAAAGGAAAAGCCACAGCAAGAGGCCCAGTGAGAAACCCGACTCTTTCTAGCTACAGAGGAATGGTTTTCTTATTTTAATATAGACAGACTATAATATACTAAGATGGAAGGGTCTCTTTCTATGCCAATTATCGTTATACATTTTGTCTAATTCTGAGTCTTCTAATTAATGTTAGACTATGGCAAAATCCCACGTTTTGACAGTCATTTTGGTTCGTTTTTTTCACTTACACTCTTCTGGTAATGCTGTGTGTTTTCATTTTCTTTTTATCAAGGTTAGTGGATGCTTTTTCCCATTTCTAACATCTTAAACATGTAAGTAGAAGCGAAAAAGATAATTCTTAAACGAATTCGAACTGGTTGTTATATGGGTACGAATCGCTTACGGATAGGTCGGAAAGCATTAGGTCCAAAACGTCATAATGCCACATGGAAGACACTGACTCGAAAAAACGTCTCCTCTACTTGGAATTTAAGGCGACCTCATAGTGGACAAAAGAAGCGATTTAAAGACTGCTGAAAGTCTTTATCATGTTCTATATCAAGCAGCTTTGATGCAGGCCTCATGGACTTAACTTAAACTTGGTCTATTATTGTAAATAAAAAATTGTTTCTTAAAAAGCATAAAGAAAATGAAATGGTTAGTATTTTTTATGACAAAAATTTAGGAATCAAATACCTCGCTAGCTCTCCAAGTCTATTTCAGTAAACTTCCGCAAACTTTAGATAATTGCTTTTGCTTCTTTAATATCCCTTTCTTGGACTGATTAAGTCAACATTGACCACAAGTACAAATATTGTTATTGTGTTAATTGTTATTGTTTTGGGAGTTAACACTTTCCGAATTTTGCTATTTCTGTCACTAGAGAACAAACATTCGCTGGATAAATGCAAAGACATTTGAAAACATGTATTAAATTCGGATCTCTCCATTTTTATCTTCTCTCAGTGTCCGAGAATGTCTTCCTAAGATGAGCATCAATCCTTACGTCCAGATTGTGGAGTATCATTATCACTCAAATCTGTTTAATGCATTCAGAGTTGTTTTCTCCCTATACTGCTAGCTATAACATCAGTTTGCTTTTATTTAATCTTGTTTGACTGAAACTTTTAAGTCGCAAGTATTGTAAAACGTTAGGTCTCGAGGACAATTGGTCGAAATGTCTTTATTAACTTATTCTGGTTTTCACATGAAACGTGCATTTTCGTGTTCGTCGGCATTATCAAGTCTTTTGATGTCCTTCACTTTCGTCACAATTTAATGTCATTTTTCGCACATAGAAAAAAATCCGATTCCGTGGTCCTCGTAATTCTCAAAATTTTAAGGCTACATTAGCATTTTTCACTACTAGCTGTGTTATGGACGTCTAGAACCTTCCATGTGCTGCAGGTACAATACTGATGCAATGTTTACATGAAGCTTCTAGAAAGTTCTATTTGATTATATTTTGTTCTGAAAGCTTCTAGAATCTTCAGGGGCGGCTCCAGCTGAAATGCTGACTGGCGCTCGCGTCGCGGGAAGCGGGGGCACGCCCTTTTTTCGATGGGAAATTCCCTTTTCAGGCCAAAGGCAACTCTCTCTCTGATCAAAAGTTTGCTAAATATTTACAAGCGTTAAGTGTTTCCGAGTATGGAGATATCAAATTGCCTATCAATCTCACAGTCTCACAACTTACTTTGGATTACCACAAATTCCAATTTTAGAAACGCGTAACCATCAGCAATAAAAAGCTTAAATTCTAAATATCTAAATTACCACTGAGGAGTCTGAGGACGCAATTACTTCAATAGTTAAATAAACGAGATTTTAAAAAATCCGGTTAATGTTCGTGACAGGTCAATTTACGTTTCGCAAAATAAAGATACCAAGTTCGCTACAAAATTCGAGGCTTGAATACACGCACAACTTTTTCAATGCTGGAAAGTCAATAAATTGATCAAGGGTTGCGTCTCCTGTCTTTTGTTAAGAACACGTCAAAGAAGTCTAGCTTACAGCTAGTGATTTATGAGTGAGGTGCAAATGTTTCAAACTATCTCAGGCGTGGAATGGTGAGTACAATGGGTTGATCTCAACCATCTTCGAATGCAGAGTTGTCAACAGGTCAGCAAAACATTGGGGTGATTTTTGGGAGGACTAAATATTGCAATTAGCTAGTTTTCATTAGTTTTGATCAACTATGTTGTTACAACATCATGTCAAGATAAACTTTGGCCTGTTTATTGAGTTAAATGTAGTTTCAAAGTCAGTACATAGATCGGTGTTGCGTTGTTGCCTTGCTGCTTTCAACATTCAGTCCATTTTTGTTGCACAGAATTGACAAGTATTGTTTCAAAACTGAGTAAACAAGTGTGCCTGTGTCGTGTCAAATAAATGCCACCGTTACATAAAGAATATGATAATTACTTCCCACTTATATTAATCCTCGTGACACGCTGCCCTACTAAGTCAATTCTATTTTTCTGGATCTGTCGTTAACGATGTATCAAATTTCTTCCATAACAAATTAATCGATTCATGATGTTAAAAGAACTCTCAAGAGTTAAGATCTTTCCTCGAGCAAGCCTTTCAAAAGCATTTTTTCCTTTCTCTATTTACAATAAAGAAAACGGATGAGATACGCAATAACCCCACCGTTGAAAGCCGTAGTTGTGTGGGTTGCTTAATAAGAGTAGAAACGGGACAAGACAAGCATGTTGACCGCGCATCCAGGGCCTGTCTGTATCCCCCCGTAGTCATATTGCTACGATTACACTGCCACAAAAAGATTTTTCGAGTCTGACTCGGGCTCCCGCCAAAATTGAGCCGCAGTCGTCTCGATCATCAATTGGTTAGGATGATATTTTTCAAAAGTGACTGGAGCTCCCGCCTAAAATGTTCTCATCAATTCGAAAGCAGATTGGCTGACACAAAACGAATTCAATTGTGACTGGGGCTCCCGCGAAAGCCAAGTGAATCATCATGACACACAACAGATCATATGCCCAGAGTCTGTCATTCAAAAAAGGCCTCAGAACGAAGTCCAGTCCAGTCAAGTGGGGGGGGGGGAGGGTGTCTTCACTCCGCTTTACTTTCAATCTTGTACA
>JANTCA010010413.1:0-26960 GCA_024741275.1 Chironex yamaguchii | reverse complement strand
TGATAGCTATAGAGACGAAATTTCAACAGGCATTACTGGTAAAAGCTTAGAGGAATATTTCCTCAGGAAAACTAACCAGGCAGTGGTACCCAACACACATAAACATCCCAAATCTGTGAGTGAAGGGATGGAAGTAGATTCCTTGCTGCTTTTTCAAAGGCTGATCACAGTCAGGAACTTTGCTGGACAAGATGGTTATATCTTGTTCAAGTGTGAACTGTGCACTGTTCCAGCTTCTTTGTTCGAATCTCCCAAGAAAGCAAACAAGCCTGTCCTTGCAGATGCAATATGGAAAGTTGTTGATGCAGATGTGCCCTACCCAAGTCAACTATTCCAGTACGTCATTGATGGAGGGCCTCTTCTGCAGCGTTTGCCATGGAAGCGAGCAGCTCCGTTTTCCTCCATCCTTGATTCATACGTATCTTATGTGAAGAAAAGATTCGGAAAAGCAGTCATAGTTTTTGATGGATATGAGTCCGGTCCATCACCAAAGGATGCTACTTATCAAAGAAGAACAGGCCAATCTGCTGGAGTGGAAGTAAAGTTCAAAGAAGATATGCTCCTTGCAATAAAGAAAGAAATATTTTTGGCAAACAAAGGAAACAAGCAGCGATTCATAAACATGCTAGGGCAAAAGCTGGAGGAAGGATGTGAAGTCCATCATTTAGAGGCTGATGCCGATTTTGATATCGTAAAGAAGGCCGTTGATGTATAAGCAAGTGTCAACACAGTCATTGTAGGAGAAGACATCGATCTGCTGATTCTTCTCCTGTACCATGCAAAGGAGAACACAAATCAAATCTTCTTCTGTCCTAAGCAAAAGCAAAATGCCAAGAGAAAAAATAAAGTATGGGATATTCAATTGTGCCAGCGTGTTCTCGGATCAAGGATATGTCAATGCATCCTGTTTCTTCATCCCTTTCTGGGGAATGATACCCCGTCCAGTGTCTTTGGCATTGGCAAGGGTTTGTCAATAAAAGCTTTCAATAAATCCGAGCAGTGTCAGCAATGCGCAAGTGTTTTCTGCAATGAATAGTCTTTGAAAGAGCAGGTCTGTGCAGCTGGCAAGAAGGCATTGACTACCATGTACATTGGTAAAGAAGAGGTTGCTCTAGACGAAGTGCGGTACAACATTTTCTGTGAGAAACTCGTCTCAGCCAAGATTCAAATTAGACCAGAAGTGCTCCGACCAACATCAGTGGCAGCAAAATATCACAGCATGCGTGTTTACTGTCAAGTAATAATGTGGAAAGGCAGAGAAAGAGTAACAAGAAAGTGGGAGTGGAAGGTTATCAATGATGCAATGATTCCTCGTTACACTGATCTCGCTTGTGCACCTGAAGAGCTATTGAAGCTGATACCCTGCCAATGCAAGAAAGGATGCATAAGTATGAGATGTTTCTGCAAGAATGTCTTTGTGTGTTCATTTGCATGTGGAGAATGCCGTGGGGTTAGCTGCGATAATTCAATGCACCCTGAAGCTGACGATAACTATGACTAATACCATGTTTTTTTCAAATGAATATAGTATGTTGTGAAATATATAGCATTTGATTGCCACGCAGATCTTTGACGTTTAAGTATCAAAACAAAAATACTTAAAACATCACTTTCTTTTTCAGCCATAACGGGTTCCCTTTTGAAAATAATATAGTGTTCTACCACCTTAATAGCAAAACTTTCGGTGACAATTATACAATGTTTCGCAATTGGGATTTTCGGGGACTTTTTTGGGGGAAAGACTCTAGGTGTCAGCCTTCCAAATGCACGATATTTGGTTTGTTGTGGGTCACATCAGGTATTGACTGGACAATATCTTAAAAACAGATTTGTTGATAGCTATAGAACAGGATCATTGATATCTATGGAACATTTTCATTGATAGCCTGAAACAAACTTTCAGCCATCTTAAAAACAGATTCGTTGATATCTAAAGATCAGTTCTTCTCAGACATCTTGATGTTCTCTCACCAAACATTGGTTGATGAAGAGCATTAAGGAAAGTGTTTTCATGAATAATGCCTTTGTGCTATTACCATTTTTGTGCTGGTCGTTAACACGTTGTTCCCCTTCACTGATGAACACGTTGCAAGCCTCAATATATTTTGTATCGATATTTATTCCTACAGGATGATCATCAATGTTTTCATTCTTTAAACTGACAATGGTATTTTAATTGTAGATTAGGGTACATTATTATCACAAAGGTTTACATTTTAGCAACAGAGAATCCGAGTCCAAGACTTATCCTTTTGATAAAGAATATCAGTGTGTGATAATGATTATCAGGGCAACACTGAAAAAACAAGCTACAGACATACATGACTCTTAGTCAATTGTTGCCTTGGCATTCGTTTATATAGCAAAACAATGTTTTCTTAAGAAAGTCTTCATGACGTTAATGCGTAGAATGTAGCATACTTCAGTTAATTTAAGATTTGTGGACAGTACTAGAGTGATACAAGAATATATGAACAATACAAAAGGTTGACATTTCGTGACTTTTTGGACTCAGTGGAAGCCATATAGACAAGAGTTTTATCATGACATGAGTCATATGCTTTTTATGAGCTCATAAAAAGCATACGACTCATGTCATGATAAAGCTCCTGTCTATAAATACACAAGGTTTCACAGTGTCTCCGTTGTATCTAGCATTTCAAATTGAAGGATTGTCTCAATGACGTCCAATAATGTATTGTTTTCAAAGGTTATTTTCAAGATTATCCTAGCAAGCACTATTCAACAAGACATAGAGAACACAATTATAAAGTAGAAACTATCAAACCTCTTTGAATGGAAAGACACTCCTTTGATGATCTTCGTATGTTTGTCAAGATATACTTACAAAGATTTCTATCATTTAGCCAACCAAAGAACGTGTCTATCGCCAAGCTGAATTTGGCAGTTGCACAGGCTTCAAGGGGAGAAAACGTACCTAACTAAACTGGATAAACGGTCTCAGCTGTCCCTCTTAAATCTTCAGCAGCTGAGATTAGATCTTATGACAGAATATGGTATCAACTTGAAAAGACTATTGCTTAACTATGGAAGCATCTTCAGACCATTTCAAACTAGAAAATGTATAAACTATTGTTCCGAAGATTCATACTACGGCCGAATTAGATTTTGTTTTTATAGAATGAGAGAACTTTACCAAAGTGTGCAGCAAGCATCGTTATGTGAAAAAGTAGTTCTAAATAACCCAGAAGCATCAATGTCCTAAGAGTTTTTAAGTTTTAGTTTTGAAATAGGAATTAAACCATGAATATAAAAAGACGTATTTTGGCGAGACAAAAAGAGAAAACCATAGATTTTTTTCAATTTACTGTGTTTTGCTGTAATTAGTATCTATTGTCCTATACCTTGCAGTACCAAGTATGTACTAATTTTGATGCGTTAATGTCCTCAAGTTTATACTGATGCAGGTAATTTTTCACAAGATGTCTATTCAAAGTCTTTGTTGCGTGAAGGAGTACGAAAACATTGTTTCTTTATTGCATGAGTAAGACCTCGTAGGATACACGAAATCGTAGTGCCGTGAGGCTAGTATATAACTATTGGAATGACTAAAGCCTTGTAGGTCGAAACTCGCTGATGAATTGTTATCTTCTTCCAAGGGGGCGGTAAAGATACAAAATTTTTCGACGTTAAGGTCCTGTAGAGCCATTCATGAATATTTTGTTCGGTTTCTTTGCAAGAACAGGAAAATTACAAATAACATCTTTACTGAATACAGAGAGTTTCCTAACAATTCCGCCTTTTGTTCACTTGAATTTTGAGTTGTTAACTGAAAGGTTACAATTGTGCATGATATCTATTGTCTTTCAGTAACATTCTTGCCTGCAGCTGTATACAGTTTGTTCTTGTAAATAATACCTTCTCTTGCCTTTATCTCTCGAATTTTCGTTTTACGATTTTGATCGGTAGTTTTTCTTATTGCTTTATTAGACCACGTTATACTGGAGGTAGGTACCAGCTTCAACCGGGGGAAATTCAGATTGTCATTCTCACATACCTACATGCATCGGGATTTGGGAAAAATGGCGAGAAAAGAGCATCTTCTGAGGTATATGGGGTAAAAGTGAGGGTTAACTGACCAAAGTTCACCACAGGCTTTCCTTCTACGAAGGAGGAAAAGGGAAGTTCTTTTGGGCAGTTTGCGATTAATTATTGCATATAACTGTGCAGTTAGTACCGACTATATTGATGAATCTTTTGGACGATATGATATCAAATTCAACTTTATCAGTGATCTCATAAACAATTATCCCCTTTGTCACACAGTGCCTACCTCCAGTGTAACATTTATCAGTGATCTCATAAACAATTATCCCCTTTGTCACACAGTACCTACCTCCAGTGTAACATGGTCTATGCAGGATCAAACTGCATACTTGGCATTTTACTTTCTGCGTAAAACGATGTCATTGATAAAAGGCAGAAATCAATTGACAACCAAGACAATAACCAAGTTAATGAGGTTATATGCAACTCCAACAGGATGGAAATCAAAAGACGCAGGATGAAAATGACGAGAAAAATGAAGTAAATGAATGCATCAAAAACAAAAAATGAGATTCCTGTATCCTTCCACTGACAAAATCTTTCATTTCGAAGGTGATTTTGGAACAAAACAATTTTATATGCGGGGAATATTACCAATCTATTATTCTGTCTCATGACTCAGACATGTGGACGAACTTGTCAAAGAATTATTCTCATTTCCGAACATCAGTAAAACTACAAACACTACATTCGTGAAATTTCTACTTTTCAGTAAATATAAAAGTTTTATTTGTTGACGTATCGTTATTAGCCAGCTGTGAGCTACGTTTGCAAAAAATCTGTATAGCAAGATGAGTAATTTTGCACCAATACCGTCTCCACGCTAAACACAACTCTTAATCACCACCTTTAAACGTTATTACTGCAATCGAATTTGCGTTTACGTATGGTATCACCTGCCACAAGCCATATGACCAATTTTAAAAGTTTCTACTGCTCTCTTGGTCAGGCCGACACAGGTGACTTTGTGCTTTAAGCAAAAACCAGTGAATCCCTCATACAAAGTCAAGTAACACAGTATAATGGACAAAGTGCACCTTTTAATATTGTCAATATATTTTTCTCACACGAGAGCAAGTTGCTGATGTAAAATAGTAGTAACTTTATTGTACAAAGTTGTAGGGATGTGAATTTTTGCTTTGTTGTGAAAGTCTTAAAACTGCTTACATTTTTGTGTTAAAATAGGTAGGAGAACGAAAACAAAGGTTATCTTTGCTGATGATTGATCTATTTGTATAATTCACTATAATGATAAAATATATAACAGGTTTTAAGAATATGTACAATATGCATATAAATGAAAAATGCAATATAAACTAATTGCAAACGACAATTAATTACGACAACTTACATTAAATTTTGTCCTACGATGATGTAAACTATTCAGGTAACGGCTGGCATCAGCTAGCAACTGACTATTTGAGATAACGAATATATTCAAATTTTACAATTATAATATGCCCATAAAGGGAAATGTATTATTTTGACACATTGATTAAAAGACCAAAATATATTTCCAAATGTGGTTTTAATTTCCTATATAATATCTAAATACTAAAGATAGTTCAAGAAAAATGAATTCAAATACAAATTTCCATATTTGGAACTTCGCAATTTTCAACAAATAGTTCATTGATTTTTCTGCTAAATTTAAATAAACAAATAAACATCAAATCAGACAATGTTTCATCAGATCAAGTCTATAAGGAAGTATAGTTCGTGTAAGGAGTAACTGTATAGATGATTTAAAACGTGGACGAAGAAGAAGTGTTGAGGTAATAGAAAAGTAGAACAATGAGAGTCAGTGAAGCATGTGAAGAAATAATAGTACCACAACGATCAGACATAATGACAGGATAACGAAAATTAATCATAGATATCAATTAATACAGAAGTGTAATTGTGGCCATCGGAGATTTAAACCCGTGTCGCACGACTGAAAATCTAATGCCTTTTCTACTGAGCTAAGCATCTCATAGCTGTTCTCTGTCCCAATCATAACCTTGCTGTTGTTAACCTAACAGACACACCTATTTGTTATAGTCTCGAAATGCATGACATGAAAACGAGGCAAGCCTCAGTAATCAATAATGATGGTCAGATGATGCGTCGTTTACTTTAACTCATCCTTTTAATGATGTGAATTTGATGGTTGTTTTCGCTGCCTGGCGTTAGATCTGAGCCATTTGGTAGTAGAAGGAGGATACATTAAACGTTGACAGTGTTTGTATGAAAGTACTGAACAAATAAGAGTTTCTAAATCGACAAAGTTTTGACTTACTATTGAGATTGTTTGATAAGCTATTTGTCCTTAACTTAACAGTTAACAGAAGGTGGTTGACCTCTTAGCAGCTCATCTTTTCTCATCATGGACTCTTTTACGTATTGTTGATCAACCATGGCTTATAGTCGCGTGGAAGGTTTTCATAGAAGTCACCAAAGGAGAGGCTCAGGTTCGACAGACAGTGGACAGCGCAGGGAGACACGTAGTGGGAGCAGAGCATTTAGCGAATTATCACTGAAACGAAGAAGATCCCTAGAAGATGCTGAAGCCAGACTCTTGGCTTCTCTATCGGGGGCAGCAGAAGCTAGGGTGGACGAAGGTACTGACATGATGTATCTTTGATTCATAGACGTTTTGGTATTATCACGCTCTGGTGCCATACATACAAATACAGCCATTTTGTATTCATTTAACTTAAATAATAATTTTATGGACTCGTCCCTTTTATCAACTTGTCACCTCGCTATTGCTGAAAGTAAACAATGTATTTGAAGTTCACTACCTACCTCGCTTTCGTTCATTAATTATACTTTTGATTTAATCTTGCTTTCGATATTTTTTGCCAACAGACAACTGGGAAAGATTTGCTGGATTCTCGGTTGGACTAGGAAGGTTAGAATTATATGACTTGATATGAATTATATGAATTGATATGAATTGCCCCAATTTTAAAAGGTAGCATCATATTAAGGCATTTCATTGTTATGCTTATAAATTAGACCCTTTAAAATTAGAATATGTGACTTGGTTATTAGATATTTCTTGCTCTTGGTATTTCTTCTTTCTATATCGAATTTTATTCAGAATATTTAATTAACAAACCACAGGAAAACACCTGCTCACATGTGTTGTATAATATTACTATAAGTTGTAGTTTACCATTGGAAAAATTAGCCAAATTTTCAGGTAGAGGGGAAGAGACTAAGGTATGAAAGAGAGGCAAGAGGCACACATTCACTTGCACGCACATTTGCAGACATCTTCTCTTCTTATCTTCTGGACTGACCAGTCCTACAGGTTTGCCTTGGTGTGTTTAATTACTCCATGCCATCTTTTGCAGTCTCCGGCTACTTCTAGTTTGTTTCCAAGACACCATGCAGTTGTCCATTTTCAACAAGATATTTGACGATGTTGTAATGTCGATTCCAGGTTGTTGGTTATTTCTCATCACCATGTTTTGGGATTGTCTCCCCCTCTGTCGTCTCCATCCAGGAAGTTTGCTTTGTTTTGGTATCAGGCATCCTCAGAGTATGACCAAACCAGCTAATGGGGACAATTTTGCCCTTACACATCCACTATGTCCCCATTGGTTGGACCATGCACTTAAATTGGGTTGAAACCTATTTTTATAGGCCTGTATGGAAAGGCAAAGACTCAGGCGACTTGGACAAATTAGAAGTAACTTATAGAAACGTTTTCCATCTCCTGGTAAGTCCTGCTAAGGCATCAACTAGGACGCGACCTACTGTTGTTGTTGTTGTCATTACATAGCTTCAGATTCCTTGCAGTGGGCAGAATCCGGCTGTGAATGGTGTGATTGCAATTTGCTTCACTCCGTTCCACGAACTGCATTTTCCGACAATATCAAATGATGCTTGCAGGACTACTGCCATCTCTGGAACTTGGTTTTACGGGAAAGAGTCCCAGCTGCCCCTCGCCCAACCCTCCTCCTTTCTACCTACCGTCAAATGGTGCTTGGCTTCAGGGTTTTGGGTGGGATTGCCAAAATATTCATTATTCCCTTATGTACTTTTTGACAGACCTCTAAAGGCAGGTTTCCACTTGAGTGAATTTGTCAACAGTTGGAATGTTTTTTGTTCTTTCCTGGCATTGGGGAATTCGCTAGCGAAATCTGGAATTTGAAAATAGTTCAACTTCGAAGCTAATTCCAATGTCAAGTCTGCATCCTATTTTTGACGTGGCTACAAAAAAAACCAAAACCTGCCAATTGTTGACAAATTGCTCAAGTGTTTGTTCAAGTGGAAAACCGCCTTTAGAGCGGGTTTAAATCTTTAAATAAATTGTCAATTATGGAAAGCGATGCTTCTTTCTATTAATAAAGGGCATTTTCTGTGCGATTCCAATTTGATAGATTAGTAAAAGACATTTTCTGTCGGATTGGAATTTGAATTTAGTGCAAAAAAGGATCGCCTGAGTTGCCTGAGTTTTTGCCCTGGTCAGTGAAACCTTCGGAAGGGAGAACAATATACAGACGTACCCATTACTACTCCATAAAGTTAATCTATTGATGAATATGGAAGAATATGCCTTTAATAAACTAATCTTATTAGGTCTTTAAATTTCACCAGCAACAGAAGGTATTGTCTGACCAAATGAGAAGTGCAATGTAGTTTCTCAGAAGTGTATAAAAACTGTACACCCACCCAAAACCCACCTCATTGTACCAAAATGAAACAAAATCTGTAGGACTTGTTTTGCTCTTTAAAGACCAAGTTTCTTCAATTTTTGTTAAGCGGCAGCTGTGTTGGCTTACTGTAAAAGTAAACATCAAGTTTAAACCAGTGTTTGGATGTTAGGTTGGTGAAAACCAACATGTGGTTTATGATGTAACGTGTAATACAGGGTATGTAGATTATACTCATGGAGAAGGCAGTTGTCTACCATTTGTAAAAATTGTGCAATCAAACATAATGGTAAAATTCATCAGCATTTCTTGTAATATTTTCATATTCTAGAAAAATCTGTTCACAAATTCAGTTGTCTAGTAAAGAAATGCTGCTCATAAGAATGCACAAACCATGACTCAATGTGCAATGATGCAAGCTCAGCAAAATTGTTTGTTTAGATTTATTGTATTATAAGATTTTTTTAAACATTTAGTGATACTATACTTGAACAGGAGTAACAAAAATGTTGTTTGCATGTTCAGTTCTAGCTCTCAGTATGTGCAGATGTGGTTGTAGTGTTCCAATCTCAACAAATCTCAACAAACAGTACTTTCGTCTGCTGAGATAGTAAGTGTAACTAATCTATCAATAAATGTGTACACCAAAACTCTCAAAAAATTAACAAAGGAATTTTAATTACTGTCAGGTAGTATGTTGAGAATTCCTGGTTCTTTAAATTTACTGCTATCTTTTCTTGTAGCCTTTATATGCAAGATATCATTGCATATCCATTTGTTGTGATTCGAAGGCAATGTCAGGTGAGTGTAAAGATGAATATATATGCATACATATATCTATAATATGAAAATGGAGCATTGTAAGTGGTAAGTAATGTACAAGGACTCCAATTTCTTGATAAGGGTGAGTTTTCATATGTTGTGTGAGAGGATGTCTGACATGGTTGTTTTGCTTCAACTTGCTGTTGCTTATGATTTGTATTACAGCTAACAAGTAATTGGAAGCAGCAATGGAAAAAGTTAAAACTGATCAGTGCTTAGAGATTTTCTAATGCCTTGAGTAGTACTTTCGTTTGTTCAAATATTAAGCAATTACTTCCTACTACCCTTGCTGGTACAATATGTACATATATGCTATAGTCAGACAAAACTATTTGCGTCATGGAAGACTATTATTCTGCAGAATAATGGCCTTTCAAAAGAGTTATTGATGTGAGAAAATTGTTGTTAACTTGTATATTTGTGATAAGCATACTTAAACTGCAAAAGTGGTCTATCCTGAGCTCAGAAGGTTTTTTCTGTTATAAGTTTGAGCTTAAAACTTAAGATCAATGTTACTGATTTGTATCTAGAATTGAAGTAAAGTATAAGGTTATGTGTTATCAAATTTAAAATCTAGAATCTCACTGTCAATGCAGTAAATTTTATTTTAGGTCAAAGAATCTTAAACAAATCCTATTACAAGGTATACTGTTGAATTATATTCGTGACTGTGTACAACATGTCTCAAATCTTTGTTGCCCAACAGGTGAATCATGGTGCAAGACGATATCATCTATTTCCATTTACAATTCTTCAAATAATGGGAAGAATTCACAGGAGCCAGGTAATATTTTAGGTGCATGTTTTCAGTTGATACCATACAGTCCCTGGTCTTTATCTTAAGTGCGTAATCCTTATTTACTTTTTATTGCTTGTGCTAAAAGCTGCTAGAAGAATAAGGCAAGAAAGAGGATTGTTATTTATCTGATACGTAAAATGACATTTTCGCTTATAGTAAATTATTATTAAAATTTACAAAGTAATACTCCAGAAAGAATAGTCTTCAAAGTAGCAACAGAAAATATGATAAAAAGAAACTAAGAAATGTAAAATGTCCTGAAATGGTGTAAGATTTAAGGTATTAAACGTTATGCATTTCTATGAAAAAGTAGTGTAATACTGGTGTATAAGAGTATTACATTAATGGGAAATGCAAATTAAGAATTTGGCTGCTTTGTAAAGTAAATCAGCTTAATTCATAGTTGCAAACTTACTGCAGAATATGATCTTTATAGAAGACAAAGGAAACAACTATTGTTTACAGTAGACTAATTAATATACTTAAATTGAAAGCTTTTTTTAGACGCGTATAATTCTAATTAGACCAGACCTTACTGTTTGATCTGAACTAAGAAAAAATTGTAAATATATGATCATCAATATGGAAGTTTAAAGTTCCATATAATTAAAATTTGTTTTCTTTAAAAGTCTTCAAACTGTGTGGTGTATTAGTCTTGAACAAAATGTATATTGGAATACAAACTGTTGCAGAATGTGGAATGCTATATAATGCATTTCATTCCAGTTTAATGAATCAGTACTTAATCAAATAATAAAGCTTCCGTAATATAACAATTTCATTCTCAAGTCAAAACTTGTTTTTTGTTTTAAACCTTGTTTTTGTAGACATCAGTGAATGTTCCTTTAGACTGTTGACCTCTTCACAACTTGTTCATTGTTCCATTTAAATCTACCACTGGTCTAGTTATGACATTCGGTCAAGGAGCCAGTGCTTTTGGGTTGGTGTTACAGTTGATGTGAACACTTTCCCAGTTTGGGTTGCAGTAGTTGTTGGCAATGTATTGGGACGAGTACATCGATGGACACCAATCCTATGAATTCATCATTTAAGATCAGCCCTTTGAAATTGTCATTTTGAATTATATTTGAGTTAAATAGGTAAAACTAGCATCAAGCTAATGGGATAATTTGAACATAATTTGTCAAAAAAAATGGAGAAGCAAACATCATTATCAGTCAGTAACTTACTAACCAGTCTTCATCGTCTGTTATGACCTATTATCATCAACCAAGTACTGATTCACCCTATCCTCATCAGTGGACAACCGCAGACTATGATAGCTGAGAGCCTGCAAATTAAATGTCAAGAACAATTTTTGTGCATTTTTGGGTAATAGACAAGTATGATTTCCACCAGTTATTTTTACTGCTACTTTGAATTCACTCTCACTGGCAGCTTTACCAGATGGAGGTAACAAATACCTGTTAGCCAAGGCTGCCAGATTCAATTTCCTCCATATTCCAATAGGACAATGAATTGCAGTCTGAATTAGACTGCGTTTTTCATGGCAGATTTATGTTGGGGTCAGGATCAGATAGGTTTTCCCTGACCAGGACCCTGGCTAAGGCTCAAATTGAAGGCTATCTAGTTATTGCTCCATTGCATAAGAATAATACCTTTAATGCAGATATTGCATATATGTAGAATCGGTGTGTATTTCTGTTGATATTTGTTACAGTCTGTGTTCAGGCTATTACATGCCTGACTATTGTGGCATCAGGTCACTTATCATACCTAGCATAGAATTTGTGGTAATGAGTGTATTTTTATGCAGTTGCGATTGTCTACATGTCATAAAAATTCATAAGAATGCTTTCTGAAAGGCCCTGAAGGTTTTTCTGCAGAACCAGAATTAAACCGAGCTGAATACCATGTTTCTCCATTTGTCACAACACTATATTGTATTCAGTTGTAGTTACTTTTATCAACGTTAAATAGTGTCTTTATACATGCCGAAGGCTCCCTTTACCTATAATGCTACTGCAATGAGGAAACATGCAAGGAAAGTAAAAGCACTCCAGAGCCCACACTTCTTTCTAGCCATTATTATTCAAACAACAGTGTTTGCCCCACAATTGTTTCCTTGCTAGTCACTTTCATGAAGATATCATTACCAAATATGGTAACTTAGTAATCCCTCACTAGCAGCATAAAGGATTCATTGTCGAAAAAGTGATCCAGAGTACAGGATGCCATTCGAATCATCCCCCAAAATTTTTCACTTGTCCCTTATTCTAAAGTCAGACGCCTGAAAATTCATCAAAATCCATCCTTATGTTTCTGAGTTATCTTGCTAATGAACAGACAGACAAACCTTGACAAAAGCATAACCTCCTGGAAGAGGTAATAATTCAGAGTAAGACACAAGTGCATACAGCTCTCTTTATTGCTGAAAATCAGTGCAAATTGTTTTACTTTTTGAAGACGATGTCATGTAATTGAGTTTAGTTGAAGTAATTGCATTCCTGGCTGCTCAATAAGCTCAACATTTATTGTTGGTTATGTAAATTTGTGGCATCATAATTATGTGCAATCTTAAGTGTGGTTCTTGCATAAAGGATATTTTTCCAACCATGTGCTACTGTTCCAAAAGATATGAATGAAAAGATGTCCATGAAACTACTCCAAATAACATCTATGTAAAGCATCCTTGCTACTGTTCCCAAAGACGTACAAATATACTTATGCTGCTCTTCTAAAAAGCATACATGCAACAGCAACCATGTCATTTCTAATTATTCCAATGAGATGTATGCTTGCTTAAGAAGCAAATTGTCCATGTCATGGTCGGTATTCTCATCCAGCCTGATATTTGAAATAAAATTCACTAGCTTATTTTCATTGCTTGTCCAAATCCTGTCAGACGTGACCAAGACATTAGTGTTGATTTTCAACATGATCATTAACCTTCAAAAGTTCATTGCCACATTAGATGCCATTTAAAAAGTGCCTTAAAGTGGTATGACCATGCAGCCTTTTTCAAAATTCGCTATCATTAAGTGGGTTGTTATATCTTATTGTCAGTGGTAATTAATGTCAGTACTAGTACAAATCTGTACCCTTAGATGAAATATAAACACTAATGTGTTTTTATCCGTGCTTTGTTTATTTAGGGATTTAAATCATTCTGGAAGGGATGGGGTTGTTCTTGTATTGTCCAAGGAATTATCATTAGCACTGAAATTTGTATCAGTAAATTGACATGCCTTCCAAGGTAACTTATTATCATGTTATACTTTATTATTGTGGTGGCAGGACTTCTTTTTGTACTGGTACTTTTGAAGTGATTTCACTCCAGCTAAAAAACAATAATATTGTAAGAGGTTACTTGGTTACTTTTTGCTTGGCCTTATTTAGTCTTTGATCTCATGTATCATACACTAAGTGATGATCACTCACTGTACTGGTTTATAAAAGTGATGATGTTTTTCCAATTTGATTGAAGATTACTCTGCACTGACTGTGTGCTCAACAAATATGATAACTAATTTGTTCGATTTATTATTTGTCCAGGTGGAGTACATTTGTTTTCAACTGATCTGAAAAAAAAATGGGAACATGATACATTATGCCAAGATATCCACTGTTGCTGAAGAGAAGTCAAAGTTTTCATTGGTAGTGACACATGAAGGAACATCTAATCTGATACAGTAACCCACAATTGGGTCACACTTTATTGTATAGTCTCATAAATATTATTCTCATAAATATTATCCTTTAAACTTACAACTAGGATTTGATAATTCAGAAAATTTGTTTTGTTTTAGTGTTGCATCACAATAACTGTGTAGCATTTATTTCATAGGGAACTTGCAAGGCAGCATGTTGGAGTCAGCATTAGGAGTATCATTGGTCATCGCATTTTGAAGAGGTAAACATTCTTGTGTATTGCAAATACTGTATGCTGCAGGGACATATGGTGGATAACTAACCTAGGTGTGCTATGTGAGAAGGGCTACGGATAAGCATCCAAATGGGCAAGCAGAAGGTCAACAGTTAATTTTGTCTTCATTTCTAGCTTCCCTTTTATCATGGAAGGATCTTGCTAAAAATAGGTCAGGAAAAGCTTATGACTCATTACATGGTCAACTTATTCATCAACAATTTGATACAAGCTTTGGCAATGATATTTATGGGGTGTGCTGTGCACACCTAGCATACAGAAAGGATATGCTTCTGGTATGCTGTAGGAACACAATAACAGAACATACAATAACTACATGCTTTGGTCTTCACACATGCCTATATTTTTGACATTATTTCATTATTTTTTGTCTTTATCTGTTGATTGCAATTGTATCTTGGTTGTGAAACCAAGCTAGCCTTTATGTTAATAGAACCAGTTTAATTTGTCTAAGCACAATTGTTTACTAAATAGTCGTATAGAGGCAACTGGTACATACATTTCAGTAAATTCTCTCTTTCAAATAGAAAACTCCTGGTTTTGACTTAGTTTAGGTTAAAGTCTTTATTAGAAATCACTTTGTGTAGATAGAACCTGTTCTTTGTGACAGCTTTAATGTGGTTAGATAGTTTTTTGTTATTTGTGGCTAAATTTTATTGTCTACTCCTCTGTATAGCATCTCGCTGATATTAACAATTCCATTTCAATCAGCTTGTCTTGTGGATTCAATACAGGTGAGTTAATGATGATCTAAAATTAGATTACGTTTTAAGTGAATAATTCTCTTATGGTGACATATTATTAACTAGCAGTAGCTACTTAAGAAAATATATATTACATATTAATATATATCATTAAAATGAATGTAGAAGTGTTTTATATAAGCATTGTCGAACACTTCACTTTGAAAGTCATGTTCACAGTTTACTGTGATGTTATCACCATCAGGTCAATGCAAGTATTTGGGATGATGTGTCAATGATAAAGTGTATTTGTATTGTATGCTGTGTAATGGAGTGATTGTAGGAACTCAATATGGACCACCTGTGCATCCGGACATACTGTTCTATTTTGATATCTAGGTTGTTATTGTGGTTGATAGATTATTATGGTTGTGTTATGTAGTGAAGATAGCATGTCTTGACTGGAGCTATGACTAGACTGACCAAAATGAAATATAACATGCTGTAATTCATATGCCATGGTATATCCCCTTAGCAATTGCTTTTGCTGCAATTTGGAGATGCACATGTTATTTCTATTTACCTTCAGCTATCTGTGTACCATGGCTACCGACGTTGCTTATGTTTCCTATTGGCAATTTAATCTGGATCATGGTATAACACCCATATGATTTCAACACTTTTTGGTTCCTGCAGCTTGTTTCAGATTGGGGTCAAATTTTTATCCAAATCAATCGAAAAAAGGTGCTAATAAGTAAACTGAAATACCAAAAGTGAGTAGACATAGCCACTAGTAATTTTAACTAGCCTGACATTGTGAACACTTAGCAATGATATGATTTTAAACTAACTTCATTAAAAATTTAAACAATATGCAGTTGCATAATGTTATTACCAGGCAAACTGGTTATATTTACGAATTAGTGACTTGTTTGGCAAAAGCACCGTTGATGTATAGAGGAATAAAGCATTGTATATTGTAAGCTGTGTATTGTGTATTTTCTTTATATTTTTTTTTAGAGTTTACAGATGGATGAATCACGTTCAATTATATCAGTGCTGAAAGATGCCATGTATCGTCTATTTGGTTATTACAATTCACGTGGTCATGGCCGCTTGTTGCCAATTTATCTACTAATCGCACCTTCGCTTGTGTACTCAATCCTTCATTATTCAATCAAGTCCTTAATTGAATATATTGTGACGTCAAAGAGTCGACTAGAGCGGCAGTCAAAGAAGAGAAAGGATGATTTATCAATAGATATTGGGCATACATACTACACACAAGTATATGCACATTATTTTTCTTCATTGTTGACTGATATTTTGCTGTATCCCCTGGAGACAGTGGTAATGCGTCTACATGTCCAAGGAACAAGAACCATCATTGATGATACAGATAATGGCAGAGGTGTTGTGCCCCTTTGCACTAATTATGAGGGTTTAGCTGACTGCTTTGAAAGTATGCATGCAGAAGAAGGCAAACTGAGCTTTTTTAAAGGATTTGGATCGCTAATTATTCAGTACAGCCTTAATTATTGTGTGGTCAGGCTCGTGAGGATTATTTTCAATAAAATGACAGAAAGTAGCCGTCGGAGACATTTGGAGTTTAAGACATTGTAACAATGTACCGTAAGAGAATTTACATATATCCATGTTTATGAAGATTAAAAGGTGATAGCGTAGGTGCTCTCAACAAAATTTCTAAATACTAGGAGAAGTTCTTAAAAGTGTAAATTACACTACGCTATAGTGGCAACTGTGATGGACTGTGTATAGATTGGTGTGGCCGTGATGCAGTGAATTATGTGGGCTTCAAAATCGAATATTGTACTCTTCCTCATGCATGTGCTCGCTGGTAGTGGCTGCGTGATTCCCAGTAGTTGTTATTTTATCTTGGATTTGTTGTTGGTACTTGTAACACATTGTTTCAGATACACAGTAATATTGGGTGACATTTTTATCTGCTTTGGCCCTTTGGGGCGAATGAAGCCTCTATCCTAGGCAGGGTGGCAGAAAACCGGGGAACGCGGGTACGCAGTTCCCTGGAAGCGAGCTCAAGTCAAGTGGAGCGCGACCTCAAGCCGTGTAAGTCATAAATCAAAGAATTGAGATTGAAATATGGCTGTAAAGATATAAATATGTTGCCAGACCTTTCAACATTCATGTGGTATAAATTGTACAACAAACGTCGATCATCCTGTTTGATTTGATTCATTTTCAAAAGCGATCCCAAACAGGATGTGACAGGATGAAAGTGATCTCTGCCAACGACATCTAACGACAACATGTGTTAAACGAAATGGTTATTGCAGAGCATGGTCCCCGCCTCCATCATGCAAACAATATTCTAGAGAAGGCTGTGGATCAATATTGGCGTGAAAACAGTGTAAATGGAAATTGGCACTTTTTACACCAAAGTGAGGATATTCGTTCCTATAGGGGTGGTGCCAATAATGTTATAGGCAAACTGTTTGACCAACAATCAAAGCTTCCTTTCATGTGATGGAGTAAATTGAGCGATAGATATTACGTGGTACTCTTTTTGGAAGAATTCACCAAAATTTTCACGTATAGTCATACTGATTCATAATCTTATTGGAGAAAACTACGTTGGCTGAATTAATCCGTTTTAATCTTTTTCAAAAAGAGTATTTTTTGTTGCGTTCCAGACCTGTAGTGTTTTTATTATGCGTTGTATTTCTGTTTTGCATCGCTGTCTTATAAGATTGTTCCTTCTTGTATAGAAGCACGTTATTTGAGATTGATGAACTGACCTTTTTGGTGTTCTAAATCAATATTCGTACTACTAACACTAAGGAGCGGAACCAGTAAGAACTCCCTGAATTTTTGTCATTGTAGGTACGATACACTTAATTATGCAACGATGCAAATTCATTGCCTCACAGGAAATTTTGTCGTTATTTTCCGCGCTTCCCTCTCAGTTTTCTGCCACCCTGGTACTAGGATAATTAATTGTTTCCCTTTTAGTCAATACAGATAAAATTCACACCATGAAAAAATATCAATTTTCTTCGGAGGCGATTAAATGGGTTTTTAAGGCAGAGACGTAAACATTCAGTATTTCAAGTCGTAAATAAATTGTTAAGTCGTAAATTCGTTGGAAATTTTTGTGTCACGTGAAAGGTAAAAAATAGGTTGTTAAGGATACCTTCTGCGTAAAGCGTATACAATTCGATTGCCTGAAATATTCCTACATCATGGTCATACTGACGATGGATGTTGTTATATACAATAAGTGTCATCATCCCATGTCTATTCAACTGTGTTTCTTGTAAAAACATATAAAATTTCTGTAATTATGAATAGTATTGTTTTCCTGTGTAATATTTATGACATTTGCTCATTAATTAACGCAATTTGTAATGTGATGATCAGTTAAACAGATGAACTTTCACATATGGTTATGTCAAGCCATAATAGAGAGAGTTATACTAGAGAGAGTTACATTTCTACGTGGTGTACTCTGTTTCTTTTTGTAGCATAAGTGTGCCTTTTTTGTAGCATACCATTTTGTGTGCCATGTTTTGGTATTTTAAATGGTCTCATTATTTAGTAATGTTTTAAAAGACAATAGCGGTATTAATTTCAGAATATGCAACTTGTTTCAAACAATATTTTAGGACACGATTATACGAAAAAGAAACATTGATGCGTCAGTTAACAATGGTTTCCTTTTTTGTTAAGATGTAGCATTTTGTATCTGTCACCTGCTTGAGGTCTTAGAGATCGACTATTCACAGATGGATCTTTTACTTCGTCAAATGGGCAGTAATATAACTGTATCTTATTTATCTTTTATGTTGTGCACATGTAGGCCTAAATTGGTGTAAACTAATTACGTTTTTTGACTCACAAAACCACCTTCTATTACTACGATTGTTGGTTCTAAGGCATTGATTCTCCGAGACGGGTGCGAATAATTGGGCAAGGATGGAGAATTTTCGGAAAACTAATAACATGGGGGTCGGAAAAAAGGGCGGGATTGAAAATTTTTAAAACGAACTCATCTATTCATATGGTATTCGTATTTTTGCACTTTTCCTGACACTTAAGTACGCGGTTTCTATTTGGTAGCTCGCTGCAGTGAACTGAGTAGATGTCTGGTATGGGTGAAGGCCTTTTAACATGAAAAGCATGCGAAAACATTCGAAAATCCATTGCAGCGCAACGCATTGCAAATGGTTTCTTTTCCGGAAGTAGGTACTGAAGTAAATATATACACCTTTTTAAAAGCATGGGTCTTTTGGAAATCAAAAGTTTACTATTTAAAAATGTTTCATTTCTTGATTTTCAGATTCTCTAATAATAGGGGGATTAGAATAACAACGGGGGGCGGTTGGAAAAAATGCAAGAATCATCAGGAGGGGACGATGATTCGGTACTATAGAGTACACCATGCTATCTCAATTACCTAGCAAAAATTGTTTGGAATGCGCTGTGTAGGTTATCTAATATGTTAACTTGCAGACTTAGGATCAAAATAGCGGCCACTGGCTGGTGATCTGTAACAACGAGCAAAAAGTGAAAAAGACCGGTGAAAGGAAGTTTTTTAGAAAAGTCGAAATTGTACGCTATGGTAGTAGCAATTTATGCGCAAGAAACTCATCCTAAACGTTCTATAGGAATAGTTTTAACTATCTTAGTCATCAATTGTTCTACACAAGTTGAACCATAAGCCACAGTAACCACATGTTCAAATTTCTCTATGGCTTTTTCGAGCCATGCTTGGAGAACTCTAAGAACATATCTCCTCTGTTTTTAACCTAAACGTCGCATTTTTATATATCATGCCTCTTCTCAGAAAAAAGATCGTAACCTTTTTATGAGTCACACTTTTTTCAGCAACTGTAGTTGTCCTCTATAGTCAGTTTGCGTTGAATTTTACTCGTTTCCTTATAATGGTATAAGCCAACTGTGTTCATATACAACAGTGTCTCCTTCCATGACAGAAACAAGAGGTCCTAATATAGTATAATTAAATTTGACATTTATTTTCGAAAGATGGCCTTATTATCCGTCCCTATTATCTAACATGCCTCGGCAACAAGCTCCATTAGAGAAATTCTTGTTCAGCTTTGCATGTTGTATCTCAGTAGGCAATGATATAATTATCAAGTATGGTGTTACTGCAATTCATTCAGATATGTTAGCATCTTAATGGAAGGTTGATTACTTTTTTGTTAATAAAGACATGCCACTTTGAACAGTTTCGCTGTGATGCGATGCATTTATTTCCTCTGATATTTTGTGCTAAATTCATTTATATATTAGTGTGATGAAATGCCAAAGAAGTGAAGGGAACTGGCAAGTTGAGAACAAGAAAGAAACATCAATAAGCATATATGTTGGTAATGTAGAAAGGGAAACTGTTGCCACTTGCTACACATGTTAAACAAGATTTAACGGTGTAACCTTAGAATGTTTTTGAAAAGAGAGAGGATGTTTGGGAGTAGTGTTTACTTGGAGGATAAACTCGCCATTGACTGACATCTTTAAAATAGCTACAGGTAAATTGACATATATATAGAGAATTCTTGTTAAGAAAATCACGCCAAACTAAGCATGAAGTGGGTGTTGTTGTTGAGGTGATCCCATAGTGTTTTGTCACGTCCGTAGTATGGCATGGGTGGCCTGGGTAATAATGGTACTGTCTTGCAATTGCATTGAGGTTTAAAGTGTTTTTTACCTAAGATGTCTGTGACTGGACTATTAAGGCGATAGTAAGTCATGACCTGATGGATGCAAATCTTGTTTATCTTTTGCTAGTTTTAAGGGCTAGGGCGTCCGTCCGTCCATGTAAAGGCGAGAGTGAATATGTTTTGAAGACCTCTAACCTGGAAGAAGTGGCAAATGTCTAGTTCATCACATCAGACGCGAGGTAGTCGTAGCAGATTGGAGTAAGGACAGGCATTTTTAGGTGCATGGGGGATGCGAGGAGGTGTAGTGGAGAGAGGTGTTAGAATCAGTTCTCTGTGCTAGAATGATACAGTCTTCCTTCAGTTGGTGATGGTGATTGCAAGGTCAAAGCATGGAATATTGGATACTCGAAAGAGTTGGAAAATAATGCAGAAAGGACAAGCTAGCTGTTAGAGAGAAAGCTGAATGACGAAAATCTAATTAAAATGATAGAAAAGAGAGTGATCCAAGTTGATGTATAGGTTATGAATATATAAAAACTGAAGAAAGATATAGGAGACCACGATAAAAAAGTGAAGAACTAGGAATCCGTTAAATGCATGGAAAACGGGCAAGCAACGGGAGGTAAATGGAAAGGAAAGATGACAGGAAAGGGGTAGATTGTTTAGTGCTGAGTTTCAAAAGTTTAAGGAAAGAAACAAAGACCAGAGAAGCACTAGACATGACATAGTCAGAAAATGAATACATAAAGACTGCTTGGAATATACGCAGAAGGCAAGAAACAAAAAGAAATCAGGACATATGGAAGAATGTATTGTTGAGGAAAGCCCGAAAAGGAATATGTGGAAATAGATATCGAGGAAATCTAATAAGACTGTCGGAGAGAAGGAACAAAGAACAAGATGCAATTTTTCAATGGCAGACAGATGCAGAGGAAGATACCGTCAAACTGCGCAGAAAGATATCACGAGTGATTCCTGTGCACAGATCCAAGGACAGCACCTATCTTCACGATACAAGGGCAAATGGTTGAGACGAATACCTGGGGGAATAAATGAGAGGATGGCAAGAAACCGAGAGTCGTAGAGCTGCAGTGAAAGGAAGAAAACATTACAACACTCACTGTCAGGATCCATAAAATTAGTAGAAATTAATTGAATATGAAGACGAAATAATGTGTTGGCGGTGAAGAAAGATGCATTACCACAGGACAATGTGGGATGAAAATGCAAAGGTACTGGAGAACTACGAATAGAAACTATGCTGGGAGTGGGAATATAAACTGAGAACAACATGTACATCAAGGATACCGAGTATACATTGGCAGACAAAGGAGAAGAAATTGAGCTAATTGACATGATGTGTCCAAGTGAAAGAAACAAATCCGAGAAAAAAGGAGAAAAGATACAAAAATACCAGCAACTGTGTTGAGAGCAACTTGAGACCATTGGTCACTTGTGGACACCTGCTGTTAAGAATGTATGCCAGTCAAGAAACGTCTTTGTATGTGACTGAGATAGTAGATAATAAATACATTGAAATTTGAGAATTGAAAAAAGTTGAAGATTGTGCGGTGAAAGAACACCGTAAAACACTGTTGGGGTGCATAAAATTAACTACAAAGCCAAGATGAAGGTATGAGTCCAACACCCCCGCTCATCCACCCACCCAAGACATCCCAATAGACATACTATAATCATGACGATGAGTTATTCCAAAAAAGTGATCACAATAAAACAAACATGATCTAAGTTGACTTGAAGGTTATTATTTAATCTTACGTCATTTTTTACCTCGTTCTTGAGTGTCACAGGAAAAACACTCACTTTCAGCACTGTCCACAATACCACAAATGTACAGTCTCTATGGAAAGTAGATTGGAATGCGCTTTCCAGACGTGCAGCCGGGTAGAAAAATGAAATTTCATCACAAATTAGAATCGACTGCCAAAATAAGGAAAGTCTTCCCAAAACAAAATTTGGCACAATGCCTCATGGATTGATTAATGAATGGGAAAATTAATCATCATCCGCAGCTTGCAGGGGCGGCAGTGAATCTCAAAGAAGGGGGCTACCTAGGACTACAGTTGCTGTTTCTGCAGAATAATTTGCGAAAAGCAGAATAAAATTGTACCTTTAAATGCGAGGAGAAAAAATGTTTTGTAAAAGACATATAATCGATTTTATTACGAAAATGTCAGTAGATTGCTCGTATATTTTATAGAGTTCTAAGAATGGACAGATGATCGAATCTTCCTTGTGCCATTGTCGAATGGAGCTGTCGAGAAGGATATTTCGTCAGTTTCACTTATTGCGGGATTCACATGGGTTGGGTTAGAAATCATCACAACCTGGTTCCCTTTCGCTGGCTTTAAGATCCGCCAGAGCATAATTCCAAATTGAGTATAATCACAGGCCATAACCGACAGCAATACCTCGCGTCACATACAATCAACGGAACCTCGTAAGCGGGGGAGCTCCACCATCCCTGCCCTTTCAAAAAAGCTCGTGTGCGTTGAGAAAACTCCCCGGTTTAAAACAATTTTTAAAATTTTTAATGTTTAAAACGTTTTAAACAATTTTTGGTAGCATACTCGTTATCGAGCGTAGCTGATTCCCATGCCAGGTTTAGGGAACTTACTAGGAAGTGAACTCTTTACGAGAGTGGGCTCCCGTCACCTCCTCTCACCAACGGTATTTTAAAATCACCTTGAAAATTTGCGACATTGCGCAAAAAGACATACTTAAAAGCTTTTTTCGTCTCACACTCTTCCGAGTATGAATCGTCAGAAAGGAAAGTATATGTATATGACAGTCTATTTATACGAAACATGTACCAAAACTAGCCAATTATAAATGGCTGTTGTTTATCAGGAAGATTTATTTCAACCTGCTCTTCTCGTGCAGATTGTTGACTAAACATACAAAAGACTGCTGTTACCTTAAATAAAGAATCACGAAGTTTGGTGAACATGTATCTTTGTGGTTTGATTAACCGCATACCATGAAGTGCAAAGAAATACTTGAACTTTATTCGCTGCAAAAGTAGCAATTATATGCGCGAGTATAAAATAAAAGTGCACCAACTTGTAGCTCAATGCCTTTAATTGAGTAGGTACGAACTGGCATTTGTAATTTTAAAAATAGGATTCACGATTGAAACTTTTTTAACGCACAAATGAAGACAAAAAAGGTTATTCAAACTTAAACAAATGTTTCAATAAACAAATATCTTGGAGTAACCAAATAATGTGAACTGTCGAAGATGCATTGGGTGATAATGAACTGGCAAAACGTCCTACCTTAGCGGGGGAAAATTGCCCAGATTTAGCGCAAGTTTAATTTAGCGAATGGCAGGTTAACTAGAGAGGACAGATTTGGCTCAACGAAAACAATAACACTTCATTTTGCAGCAAAACTCTCTACAACGTGCTACCATACAAAAATCTTCATGCGACTGGGTCTTTCTGTATAAGTATGTCAGTTTTCCCTGAGGAGATAACTCTTTTTACAAGATAGATTGCAGATCATGGTGCCACAATATCCACTTTTTTCTTCTCGTCTAACCATCAGAGAAGCCTGTTATTCAAGGTAGAAGAAAAATTCCGATAAAGCTGGTCGTAAAGCTTTCCGTTGGTGCCGAGAATTATTCAAATTTGGAGAAGTACAAACAGATAGTCACCGGAAATTACAATGAACCAGTTAACGGAGAGTACGAGGATGCAGCAAAGAGAATATTGAAGGCAATGGAAGTGACAGCTGATGAAACAGACGAAGATGACGACATGGAGGACGTTGAGGAGATCGACAACAGTTATGTAATTTGTGATTAAAAATAATTAAATATTTTAGGTTTGTCGTGCTCTTTTTCTCTCCTAAATGTTAGAATAATCCACTCTCAAGCGGGGAAAAGTGGGTTCACTTCAAGTATCCGAAAGAGGGACAACTAAGTGAGGGCAAAAAATTAGCGAAAATTAATTTTTGCGCAATTTAATTCGGTGAAAAGCACCCTATCGCTAAAATCTCTAAAATAACATGGCACAAAAAATAGTCTTATCTTGACCTCGATGTCATGTTGGCCACACAAAAGTACACCAAAAGTATTGTTTTATAGTTCGTTTCTGTTGTTCTCTCTGTTTTGATTGCAAAACTACTAACTTTAAATGCCTGGGTTTGATTGTTGTATTTCTTTGAGCTAGCTGACAGTTCGCCAATTTCTAAAATCTACGAAATCGTACTGCACACTTTTCTTGGTGTATCAAAAGCGTTGTTTAACGAAACGTAATTATGGGCTGTTTGTTAACAGTGTGTGCAGCACAGGTGAGTCGTACACATTCTTAGATGTAGTTTCTTGGTTGGATCGAAGCAGCTGATCTGTAATTCCAAATCGGATCAAAGACTAATATCTATGGTGCAATGTGATATCATGTTTGTTGTCGTGGTTGAAACAGTTTGATACGCGAAAAAAGAGACGCTTAACCATGTCGCGTCAAGGTTTAACATGGCAGTATATTGCGGTCAATCTTGTTTCTTTTTTGTGTCCACAGTCGTTTAGGCGTGACGGCTATAGTTGTTTGTTTATACGTAGCAATGTAATAATAGTGGATTATCATATGGAAATAAACAGCTGTAGGTACCGTATAAGGCGATTGTCGATGTTAAATGGTAGGCCATTTTTAGAAACAGAGACCAAGCTGAAGGGACATTGCTGACAGCGTCGATCATGGTAAATTCCTTATCAAGATCGTAAATTTTGTATTTTATAATTACCAGGATGAATATGATTCATTTACACACATATGTTGCATGTTACAGGAAAGGACTGGCACAAGCAGAACAGTATCGCATTAAACGAAGTTAAACTGAACTGTTATGGCTCATGTTTGGATTTTGTTCGGGAAAGTCAATCATGGTCTATTTCTGAGTAACTTGGCTTTGCATAATTAAAACATCCATCAGTACATACCAGAAAGCAATCTCAGTAAATACCTAAAATTATATTAACAAAGGTACAGGTTTAACGGCTGTGACGAAACGAGTCAGCTGTAGCCAGATACTAGCGTAGCTGCTTACCATGTATAGGTAAAAGTGAAATATGCAGTCTTCTGCCATTAATTATTAGTGATTGTTTTACACATAAAGACGTGACACTAAAGGAGACAGCAATAGGTGAATTGTTGACATTGTATTAAAGTATCAGTTGGTGCTCATTGTTTTCCGGAATATGTACCATACCAGAAGAAAGGGAACTCACAATGTGTACTAAACGTAGCAGATGGTAGCCCATCTTTATCTGGTTCACACAGTGTTGGAATTACAGTGTCAAACAGAGCAGCAAGCTTCTCTGTTTAATGCATGAGGTCACTTGTACACCTCCACATGCACCTGGAAGAAATTGTGTTTTTCACAACCCTTCATTCCTCCTGGGTCACCAGACCATTACCCACATGAAAAATATAAATCTCATACCATACTGGGAAAATGTCACTACTAGGCATGTGACCTGCCACTTGCCAATGTTGACAAATTTTGACAGTGTTTTAGTAGCATAAAATAGTGGGCAAGTGGTTGTGTGGTTAGAGTGCTTGTGTGGTTAGAGTGTGTGCTGTTGTCAGGAGGATTTGGGTGCAAGTCTGCCTCCTTGCACCTTTGGCAGGTGCCTGAAAACCATATTCCAAGGGTCAACCCAAGCCATGTGAAGTAAATTGGGTACAGTGTAACTTGTAAACTGTCAGATACCACAACACATCGTGGTTGAGATTATGGATGCCCAGTCATGTTCAATCAATTGTTCACACTGGTTTAGTTACTCATGTTCAAAAACTGCAAATTAGTTCTGCATGCACTAGTGTGCAGTATAAACTGCAGGTTGGCTCTGCAGGCAGTGCTCAGATGAGTGATTGTAAATGTACCTGTGCAGTTGCAGGAGTGACCACTTGATATCAAGGATACCTGTCAATTATTTGTGGTTGCTAGCCACATGAATAGACAGGTATCCTTGATATCCAGTAACCAGCCATTAACATACTTTTTTCCCTTTGCTAATGATTAAAATGTTTCTGACATAAACATGTTTCCACAAGTCACTTATGTATGGTAGTGTCTCTGAGGGATCAGTAGCACAGGCTTTATGGAATGAGACTCTTTCCTGTTAGGCATGTCACATAAATGTGGCGGCTGACTCTAACAATTAATAGTGCAAGAGATCATCAGGTGTGGCCACAATAATGTGAAGACTGAGGTATGTCGGAGGTTTGATATAGATATCTTGAACATTATATACAATATATATTTTTTTTTCCAGCACTTTTCAGGACTGGGCCATAGTGGATTTCTAGAGAATGTTAGTGTTAGGTTTATAGACAAGCTGTA
>JANTCA010010402.1:2500-27545 GCA_024741275.1 Chironex yamaguchii | reverse complement strand
AGTTTTATAAAAGAGTAAAAAACATGAAAACAAAGTTTCAAAGTTATGCCACAATCAGCCATTAACATTTTATTCCCACAAAATACCTTTGTTAATGCTCCAGTAACTTTTCTCCAATATTTAAGTAACCGCATTTCCATTTCATTAGCTGAAGGTTAGACAAGCTCGTCTCGAAACATTCTAGGAGAATCCATATAATATCTGAATGGATTGATTTGTGAAGTGTATTTGTTTATATAAAGGCATGGAATAACTAGCAGAATCCATGTAATATGTTAATGGATTGATTTTGTGATGCATTTGCTTATGTAAAACATGGAATAGCCAACAAGGGACTGGTCCTTTCTTGCAGTACTGAAATGTTGTTCGTCGTGGTCTTAATTTTCAAGCTGATGAAGCAGCAAAGGAACGATTAGACTTTGAGAAGTACAGAACGTGTGATAAGTACACTGGCCAGAAAATAAAACCCCTATATGAAAATGGCTGTTTCATAGGAACTATTCAATATTACATTGAAATCTTGGATGAATATAATCTAGTCTTTTCGGACGGCACAGAAGACTATTCCTCTTGACGATATTGACAATGTTGAAGTGCAATTGATGTAAATGTGAGTTGCTAGTGTCATTAAAAACAATACCTGTATGTTGTCTGATGTATAAATTGGCTAAACACTAATAACTTAAGAAAAAATTAAGAACATTTCGGCCTCAAAATGTTGCAAAAATTAAAAGCAGCCTGCCTGAACTCAATTTTACTGGTTCTTATAAAAAGAAAAGAGTGCATTTAGTTAAATTATAGTACGTGGAGTGGCGTCCGTAATTGAGTGACCCAGAAAGCTAAACTGGCAGGAGTGTATATTACTAGAAGGGTCAGTCGTGCCAGTCAAGACAAGGGCAGATTTCCTCAAATGTGGTCAGATATTTGGTGAGTACAGAGGCTGTTTGTAGCAGCAAAATGGATATGATTTAACAACGGATGAGTCCTGGCTGGAACACTGAAGGTGTGAAGCACATAATTTCGATCATTAACGTTCACTAAGCTCGCAAAATGAGCCACTATGGAATGTGCATGTCCACAACTTTCAAAATATTCATATGAAAAAAAAATCGGCATTACTGAAAAGCACTGCCAGAATAGTAGGCTAAATGCTGGCCCTAGATGGAGAAATACTTACATCCGTTTTTATTAGCACTAGGATTATCTTGCAAAGTGGTTGAGTATGGCATCAGTATGGAGCATACTTCCGTGTCAAAACTCTCATCAGTAGACTTTGAATTTATGATGTACTATCATTACAGTGTAAAGAAATAGAAGTCTCTGCCAATATAACACAGGGTAATCAAATGTTTTTCTAACAATCATAATTTGCACATTTTCATCGGGAGGGTTGTACTTTAACAGTTGCTGACTTCGTACGTTTGACGCATCTGACTGTAACTGAAACATGGCAACTTTACCACCCGTTTCGACAAGAGAATGATCTATCCACAAAGGTTTGACCTACAAGGTCTTAGTCACGCAACAGAAATATTCTAGCCCTGCAACATTACATTGTTTCGTACGTTATGTAACTGACTTATAGGAGATATCTCTTCATTATCCAATAATGATATGGATTCCCTAATTTTTGTTAGGCTTGTGCCGGAGTGTTCGAGGTTTTATGTCTCCCACTTATAACAGCATATTTTCATAATAAATATAAATAATAGACAGGATAATTGGATAACATCAACACCACAAAGTCAAGGCTTCCTCCATACCCTCTGCTCTACACTAGAGATAAGAAATTGCTAGAATTCCTAACTAGGATCACTAAATTGATAGGTCATGGTGTGAGATTCCCATGATTTTTAAATAGGCTTGCTAAAATGACAGAAAATGGTACGAGATCCTTAGGATTCATACTTTTGATAAAATCAGAGGCAATGGTATGAAATTGCTTGGATTTCTAACCAGGTTAGCTTACATTAACAGACAATGAAAAGGAATTAGCAGGTCACGGTCAACATACCTCTTTGCGTTCCCATGAAATTCCACCAGAATTTCAGAACAAGATGTAAATTCAAGCTAAACAACAAATGCACCCTCAGCTTTGACACAAATCATGTTATTTATTTATGATGGGACTTTACTTACGATACTTAGTTTTCATATTTTGTTAATTATAAACTGGTGTCAAAAAACGATTGGGGTCTTCTGACTATCATATCAGAATAGTGCCAAGGCTTAAATAACTTACAATGACACCAGCTGTCGTGATAGTGCCACAATGCAATATTATCATGTCATTTAAGCTAAAGCAATTCTCCCAAAGTCACCCAATTTAAAAAGTGCTAAGTACCAATGAAAATATTTGTATCTTTAATCAGACGCCTAATGTGAAGTTGTATGGTGCTCATATTGATTCTAAAGGGCAACCAGCAAAGAACTATTCCGCCCAGTGGTTATTGTTAGGATGCAATCATTGTCAGAATACAATAAAAATACGGTTTTCTTTCAAACAATCCTACAAACTTTATTATACCCAGAGTCAATGCTCTGTCATTAACATACGATATAATTCATCGATTGTTACTTTCAAGCACATTTTATCAGATTTACTACTTAAAATGTACTTTAATTCTGCAATGACTGTGCTTCAAACATGTCACTTAGATGGGTCATCATTATAATAGACATACTTGAACATGATGGAAAGTCTTACAAGTTGATCACGCAGCAAGATTCTTATACATAATTAGAACGTTTTTCGTATAAAACAGGAGTTACATAACGTTAGTTTATAAAATGTAAAATACTGTTGCAAAAGGGTAGACGAGAAATCCTCTCTACGACGTATTCATTTAATAGCTCATAAAAAAAACAAGATGAAGGAAAAGTGTGACTAAAATCGAAAGGAATACAGAGGCTCCCCTTTCTTCGCTTCCACGAGATTCATAGGGGTGGGTTATACCCTGCCATCTGAATCAACTTTTTGATATCTTCTTTCAGAATCATTGGTGATGATTTCACTTGGGACAGTAGGACGAAAGGTTGAGTGAAGCCCGGCATGACTGACGAAAATGCTCACTTTTTTATTTACTTCCCCAGGAAACCTTTCGGAGGGATCTTTTTCAAAGTCTTTGAGATTCGGCCTCTCTCTGCATTAGCAATGAGATAATGTAGCAAAACCAACTCTAATTAATGAAACATTTGTGGGAAAATTGTGATGAGAGCCGACCTGTGGTATAAGTGGATAAGACGACGATCTTGCAAGCCAGTAGTAGTGAGTTCAAAGTCCGCGTCACCACAAACAAAGTACCACTGATGATAGAATGTAACGGGAGCTCACTCTCATAATGAGCTCACTTTTTTCGTAAATTCCTTAACCGTGCGATGGGAATCAGCACAGCTCGGTAACAAGTCGCTCGGATTTTGTTTAATTCAATGGCTTAATGTCAAGTGTTATTGTTCAAGGGTTAATGAGAAGGAAGGATTTTAAAAAAATCATAGTCGATGAACACGTATATCTATTGACTATGAAAAATGTAGGAAGGAGTGCAGAAGACAAAAGGGGAAAGACATAAATCGATATACTTTGCATGAATCGCAGATCCATTCAGTTCCGATCCCTTATCAACTAAGTAGACCAATCAGAGAGACTGGCCGAGTGGTCAGAGAGCTTGCGCCCTGATAAGCAAGTTCTGGATTCAAATCCGCCTCACGGCATCTTTGGCAAGTGCTTGACAACCATATACCTCGGCTCAACCCAAGCCATGTGAGGGATACTGGGTTCGACGAAGCTGTTAAGAAGTTGTAAGATGGTTGTGCTAACACGATACCACAGAGAATATTGGTTGAGGTCATGGGTGGTCCAGTCTTGTACAGCAAATTGATCACAATGGTGCGGTCACTGCAGATTAGCTCTCCACACGCTAATATGCAGTATAAATCGTAGGTTAGCGCTGGGGACAGCACTCAAATGAGTGACTGTAAATTATTAGACGACGTAGAGGCTGATCATGTAAGAGAAGAAGCTGAAGACACCAGGGAGAAAATAACGATGTATGGTACAAATCCGTTTACGACCTGTGAAAAACCACTAGTAGAATCGATGGAGTGTCTCCAACGATGCAACCGTATTGCGTCTTTTCTCCGGTGGTAAACTATGCAGAAATCCGATTGCAATCAGCACAAAAACCTAATATGCATTTTATGATTCAAAACTGTTAGCTTTCGACCGAAAAAGTCATATAAAGGTGTGTAAATACCAGTTCTTTTTCAATATAGCAGACCGTAGCTTCAATGTCCACAGTGTTCAGTAGTAGAATGTCGGACTTGCAAAGCGACGTAATAGTCAACTTTGGTCGGTGAGGCATCGAATACATAATGAAATTTTGTAATCTGTCGACAAACAGCTTACTGTATCCTGAGAATTTGCTTGAGAAGCTTGTGAACATTCTTCTCCCCAAACCAAGCAAGGATTGGACAAAGAGGAATCTTATTATCCAACCTCATTAACGATCTCCCGATCTCTCTCCGTACGTGCAATGTGAAAATGTTTGTCGATGACACAAGTATTTCGTATATAGCAAAGAATATCGATGATCCAAATGCTACATTTAACAGTGATCTCGATTGGCTAAAAGAATGGTTACATGGTAACGAACTATCTTGATAATAGCCTCACTTAGAATCAGAAAACGAAATTATGTTGTAATAAATATCTCGTGCTTTAGGGCTTTCGAAATATGGCAAAAAATTCGTATCTAAGGATATTTTAATCGAAATGTACTATGGGATCCCAGAGCCACATTTTCTATACTGCTGTTCTGTTTGCGGAGGCTGCAGTGAAACCGGATTGCAATCCTTGCAAAAATTGCAGAATCGAGCTGCTAGAATTGTCACCAATAGCAGCTATGATACATCCGCTGCAGATTTGATCAAGGAACTAAATTGGCCAAGCGTCACCATTATGATAAGAAGCGAGACAGCTACTATTACATACAAAACATTATCAAGACTTGCACCTGGCTACCTTTCAAATCTATTGAAGAAAAATTCAGAGCGAAATATCAATATCAATCGGCCCTGTGCCACTGCCAATGTTATGGTTCCAAGGATGAAAACTTGCAATGGGCAGAAAGCTCTATCTTTCCAAGGTGCTAAGACGTGGAATGAAATGCGTTTGGAAGTCAAACAAGCACCCTCCCTTAACATCTTTAAAAGTAGGTTAAAGAGTTATGTGCCTCTCTCCGTCTAGTCCTTTCATTTTGTTCATTTTGTATTTTGTAAATCTTTTGTTAAGTTCTTTTAATTTCAAACACTGTAAAAGTTTTTACACGGCCCCCTGAAAGCCAGTTTTTTGGACCACAATTGTTCTCGAGGTAACGAATTTAAAGGCCACTTTCTCTGGTGTGTGAAACAAATTTTAAAATTTGTGAAGTCTTTTTCTAACAATATTATAATATGCAACGTTTGGGGGTATAGCTAGATATGAAAACGATAAATCGGCGCCAAGAAATTTAAAGTAGAGGGGCTGGCTCGAATTGACAACATTATTTGAAAAAAAAAACTTTAGCAAAACACACTCAAATGCATCAAAACTACACTACGATTTTATGTCTACTTTAGCAGGTAGACTATAATTCGTTTGTGCTAGAATTACTCAAAAAACATATGTTACCAATATTTGAAATTATGCTAATGACAGTTTCGTAATAGTAACAAACATTAACCTGTTTCTTTGCAAACATGTGGGGGGTTGAAGTCCCTCAGACTCCCCTTTGGAGTCGCCCATGTAAATGCAAGTTATCAGAATTTTACAGCTTAATTTTCAATAAAGTGTTCACTTGATAGCACATTTCGGTTTGGTTCTTTCACTCACTATTTGAAATAATTCTGGCAGCCACACTAATACGTTGAACGAATTAATAGCACATCGTTGACATTTGCAAATTCCACAACAGGCATTGCAGCACAAGAAAAGGCAAATATGACACAATGTTTAAATGTTCCCTTGCATTCAAATAAAACCAGCTGAGTAATAGAGTGGCGGGGATCGAAGAAGGCTAACGTCTCAAAGGAGAAGAAATGAGAAGAAATAAGAGACCTAATACAGGATTAAGCAAAAACAAAAAAGTATTGAGATGACAATGTTTTTGATATCATAGCAATAAAGGATGAAAGGGTCTCTTATAAAGGATGTGTGATTTAGATTCAAAATTGCTGAATTTCAATTTTGGCAAAAATTACTATAGAAAAATGCTAAAAATGTATTATTAGCGTCCTTGCCTGTGGCTTACTTTAGTCTGGAAATTGAAATTCTGTGGACAAGCAGAAGCAAAGCACAACACAGCCTCCAAAGAGGTCAGGATTATCGTGGACATCACGGACATATCAAAGGCCCTACATGTTGTTGATCATACCTTCGTCGGATAATCTATTCAGCTTTAACTTCTGACCCTAAATTACACGCAGGATCTCTTCTTTTTTATGGCGGTGATAGATACCCAATGACACGGGTGGACGATCGGAGATAACTATGAATTTTCTGGCCTTTGAGGCCCCTGAGCTGTTCAGCCATTCAGCAGGAAAGGCCTCAGAAATTTGCAGTCAGAAGATCCTGGTTCGAAGCTCGGACGGTAAAACTCATAAATTTACTACTTCAGGTATACCTACTAACTGGTGACAGCTGTGACGGTGAAATAGTCACTGGCGGCTGGTGCTGGGGGGCCCCATGGGCATTGCCCCACCATTCAAAAGCAGAGAACGTCCTCCATATCCAATTATTTTCTGAATTGACAAACTTTGTCACTCCTAGTCATATTCCGTCATTTCCCATTGTCTTTCTCTGCAGTGTTAACTGTCAACGCATTCTCAAAGTTATCTGAGAGTTGACTTGAAGCAGATCACAGGGCTGCATTCTGCTTTTTCTGTAGTGTTTGACCGTGAACAGCAAGGGCAAGCTAAAATTCGCCCAAGATTTTGGCATCTGGGCATGCGTAGTTCATACTGACTGTCGGCGACAGCAGACGACTTTCCCTCATTTCAGGGGCAAAATTGAATCTGCCCGTTATCTCAAGAAATCATACGGAACGTTGTTTGCAAAACGTTCAGCTTGGTGTCGTTGTGAAAACCTATCAGAGCTATCGCCCAACTTAAGCAAATTTGCACCAGCCGCCACTGGAAATAGTGCAACTATTTAACAAATGTTGCTCACGAAGTGCCTACGTAATTGGCGCATATGCCGAAAAAAGGATTTTGAATCTGATTGTACCCCAGTCATTCCCAATATATAAGCCTAAACTCGCTAAAGATTTATTAAACAAAAGCGGAAGTCAAAGCAACCCTTTATTAACTCTCAAAATGGATGCTAAAAAACCACAGAATAGGATATTAAATGTTCCCAATACTGCGGTAAAATGTGCAAAAATACGGTTGTTAAAGAATTCCTGCCTACAGCATAAGAAGGAAATGTCGATAAACTACAATGCCAGATGGATGCAGCGAACGGAAGACAAAAATCTGCACGACAGGCTACGTTCTATTTTCTAAGAATAAAACAGTTTGAGAGAAAAAAAACCCTTCCATCTAAACCTATGCTTTTTGATCGAGTTAGCTACTGTCACTTTAAAGAATACACTGCCATTTTAGTAATATTAGAGACCAACAATGTTGTGTAAATAACAGAAAAGAAAAAATTACCTGACATATTCCTGCAAGTAGATAAACTAGAAGGCAACAAGATGCAGTAGACCATGATTGATACGTAGAAAACCAAAGGGAACTAGAAACACTCAGACAATGCTAAGCCAATATGATTATTCAAACAACACTGGTGTTCCCCATGATGATAATCTTGCTTGTCATTTTTTATGAAGATATCATTACCAAATACAGTATCTGGGTTATCCCCATGGAGACTTCCTCACTAGCACTATGAAGATTTCATTACTGTAAAAGTGATCCAGAATCCAGGGATGGATTGCGATCATCCCCATAAATTAAACAACTAGATCAATTCAAAGTACCAACAACATACCGTGAAAATTTCGTCAATATTCATCCATACGTTTTTTAGTTATCTTGCTAACGAACAGACAAACAAACAAACAAACAAACAAAAACATGACCTCCTGGCGGAGGTAGTAATACTCATTATACTTTTTATTATGTTCAATATACTTTACAAGTTCTGACTTCTATAATCGGCAGTCTCCCTTTCGAAAAACATACAATCAGTCTTTTTACCGCCCTTTCGAGTCCTCTAACTACAGCGTCCTAGGTCGAAAATTAGCGAGTGGGTTGTTCTCTTCCTTAAAAAGGCGGTAAAGTTACAACATTTTATGTTGTGCAGGTCAAATACTAGCCTCACGGCACTATATTTTTGTGAATCTTCTCCTCATAATCTCTAACACATATATTTACAGTTTATAATATGCACAGGTTTCACCTTAAACTTATCTCTTATCTATTAGCTTTCCCGCTTTTATGCTGAAGTCGTAAGTGAATGGATCCAGTGCTATCATTTAATGATACCCGACCATTTTTCGACTTGTTATTAACATTCTTTCCATCTTTTTTATTGTAACCACTGCTGTTCTCTGGGGGATTAGACATACAGTCATACAGAGTTTTTTGAGTAGAAAGGAATGACCGTTGATTCATTTTTTGGACAACTAAAGGATTGAGTTTATAATAATCCAAAAACGTACGAGCAACGTTTCTTCCCAGTTTGTTGTATCCTTCCTCGGTGTATGGTGTGTTACCAGAGAGTACTGAAGAATAACTGTAGAATGAAACTTCTAAAGTGTAACAATGTGTACTGTTCGCCAGGCAATTACTCAATGCACGTCTTCCAGTACCTGCTTTCACGACATCTTTGTTAAAGGACGTACTTGAAAATGAAAAGTCTTCTGCATTTGAACAAAGAAGCTTTGGAAACACTGACTCTCTTTCATACCTGAACAAAAACCGATAAAAATATCAAATTCAATTTTCAATCACAATCCATCTAAAGAGGCTGTAAATTGATCACTTGCGCAGTGGGAAAATGACTCATTAATAACCTTTTGACCTCTATAGTTATTGGAAATGCTTGTGATTATTTTTGAGTTGTATTGAAATTAAAGTTTATTTGCTGTTCTTCTGAGAAACAAATAGCACATCCAGGGTTGGTGCCGAACCCAAGATCTTCTGCTTTCCGGGCAGATGCTCTGACAACTGAGTTACCGGGACGTTGTTTCTCAGAGGTAAATTTAAATGGTCATGATTTTATGATTGTATCACTACAGGCTTAAGAACTAAACACAATGCTCCAGAAATCTTCCAAATACACTGAATAAGATAGTACAGTTAACATCTGCTGTCTCAACTGCTATATATCCTGAACATTCGCTATCTCAAATGATTTTTCATTTCCCGTTGTTTGGGTATAAAGCTTTAGAAATACTGACTCTCTCTCATACCTCACCAAAAACGGATAAAAATGTTAAATTTAAATTTTCAGTCACAATTCATTTAAAACAGGTTGTAAAATCATCACTTGAGCAGAGGGAAAACAATCCATGTGACCAAGAAGGTAGCCAGCAAATAATTATTTGGGGGGGCACAGTCCAGTGGCCAGGGGTACCAAAACCCCAGCAACCAGCGGGGAGGTGTCAACAAAACTCATCCAACATTATAAATGCAACTGATTCTTCAACCACCTCAACTCTTTCTAAAATGAACTTATAACCAATACGTTTGTTTATTTTTACTTTTTAAATACATAGTCATATTACTAAAACACAACCCATTCTGAATAGTGACAGTCTTCACTCAATTTTGGGCATAAACTCACGGGCAATACCATTGTTATCCTGTGTGTCAGTTTTTCTTTATGTACATGTAAAAATCAACAGGTGATTCAGCTTATTTTGTTGCGTGGTTGATGAGAAATGTTTTCATGAAAGAAATATAACAACAATCACCTCAAAACAGATCAACCAGTTTTTTCTTGTCTTTGAAAAAGACAAAATAAATTGTCTGTCTGTGTGTTTGCAAACAAAGATGTAAAGCAAAAATGTTATGAAATTAAAAAATCCTGCCTTTTAAACTCACAAAACCACGCACTGTAATCTTTTCTACACACATTGTAAATTTTTCCAGAATGTTGTGTTGCAAGGGAGTGGCTATCCTCCAAAATATTGGAAGGCATGTACTCCCTGCCAGCTACCTCCCTGCATACAATACCTTTAGGCCTCCATAGTTATAAGGCTTACCAACTAATCACAATGCTCTAATTAACTATGACTGACATCTTACAAATACAATGAAATATACAGTATAGAGGTGTGGATAATGGATGAGATGGCATCGCAGGGACAAGTCTTCCACGTGATTTCCTTTTCTTTCATCAGGTTCAGCATCACTTTCACCAATGCTATTAACTTTCGTTGGAGCACCATGTGTCTGGTGCTACAATTGGCTGCTAAATAGTCCAAACTTGCATTATATACATAAGATAATAGACCACATAACAGCTTGCACAGACCCAAATGTACCCATATTCCCAAACTGCTTTGTGACAATCAGAGTTTGATACATGTTCCACAAAAATGCAGTTTTTTCAAGTTGAAACTCTACATACTTCACATGAATCATTTATCACAGGTAATCACAAGCAGAAGAATTGGTAGTTCATATAAAGATATGGTTACAAAGTCAGCCAAAGTTACCTAGGTTGGATACCTGTTTGACCTTAAGGGTCTATGACGTGTTGAAAATGGTAGAAGAAGCAGTCATTGACATGACCATATACTTGATAGACAAGATTACATAGCAGGATAGTAATTCTGCAGATTTGAAGGTTATTAAAAGTTTTAGTGGTTAAAAGTAATACAGAATGCAGATATAGTGGAAAGTCAATGATCTTGCAAGCCAGTGTTTGAGTTCGAATCCGCATCACCACAACTATATATGATGGGTGAGGGAAGGTAACAGGAGCCTGCCCTCATAAGGATCTCACTTCTTAGTAAATTCCTTAACCCCAGTATGGGAATAAGCTGTGCTTGTAAAAGTGCATGCTATAAAAAGGGTAATAGAGATGCTTTAAGGGAAAAAAGTATGTACACCTGATATCAACTTTGAAAGTTATTGAAAAACTATAGTGACAATAGGGTAACAAAATGAGATGCAATTTGGTTGCATGCCAAATCATGACCACACTTGCAATCCTTATGACAACTACACGAAAATGTGCACCTGGGAGGAAAATTCAATACACTGGTTCTGTACAGTAAGACAAAGATCCTGATGGATTCCAAACAGATGACGTGTTGTGGACTTTGAGGAATAAAAAGATGGATACAGCTATAAACAATTATTTCAGTGACAATTTTCTAGTGTGGGAAGAATTAAACCTGGTTTCAGTCATACGGCCCTTTCATAAGTATCATTATTTTTATTTGGAAACTTTAATGGCAAAACATCAGATCAAGATATCTAGCAGAATAGCTAGAAAGTGATGGCTTAGCCTTAGTTAGTGAGGTCCTCAGAGGTCTGCAGAGAAAGCCAGTGGCTTAGATGAGATTATTGTTCTAACAATTGCACAATTGGAAGTTAAAAACAAAAGATAAAAGCAAGGATCACAATAATAATATAAATGGAGAAAAAATTAAGAAGAGTGAAATTTTTCATCCCAAATTTACAGGAAAGATGTCAATAGAAATTCTTTATACTGTCAGTTTTACAAACACTGGTAGAAGTCTTTGTCAAGAATAATGAAGGAAAGCATGATGTAAATCAGTAATATGGGACATCAAAAAAAGCACATAGCTAAGACATGCGATGAGAACAGTACAGCTTAGAAGGAATGCTATGTGGAATGTTCACGTTAAACCTAATATAATAGTAGTCCCTTTATCTTTCTTTCCATAGCAGTAATTAATTCAAACCTTATTACCTTTTCAAATTGTTCATTGGCTTAATACCACCATCATTATAGAATTTATATCATTACAATTTGACGGTGGAAATTAAAATGCAACAAAAAAAATCTGAAAAAATCACTTACCTTTCACCATCTTCATAAATGTTACCATACATAAACCCATTCATTTGTGTAGAATGTGCATGAAGATCAATGTAGAAGTCTAACTCAAGGTTTGGGTCTGAATTAATACTTAAAAGCAACTGCTTAGTGGCTACAATTGATGGGTGCGCCCAAGGTGATGGTTCAAGCCAATATCTGTTGAGGTCAAAGCCCATTAATGAACTTCTGTAGTTCCCAAGAACCACTCCATCTGGGTTAAGCATTGGTACAATCTTGAAAACTAGTGAGTCTCTTAAAACTTCAGCCATAGGGTGATTACTGATGAGGAAGTCGATGATACCTTGACAAACATAGGATGATGGTGTTTCTCCTATAAACAACAAAATATACATATAGTGTGATATATCTAGACTTACAAAATAGAGTAGTCAAATATTCCACTTCAGGTATTTAGGTTCAAATACAACAATCATATCTTAGATTGTAAGGAATAACTAATACAATCAGTCTTGTGTCATATAGCTCATGAATAAAATAATAGTTATGTTAAATACTCAAGCTGAAAAAAACTAACATAAAGGCAAAACCATTTCACTAACCAATACCATTGCCTCCAAAATCATTGGGGGCAAAAAGAGGGTACCAACAGGCTGCTGATGAAGTGACAAAAGAGGCTAGGCTCTGCAGGAGATAAGAACTTACAATAAACATGCCTACGAGACTCTTAGAAAAGGGAGAACTCCTCTTGAAGAACATTAATTGGATAACAAAAAATCAGTCTAGTTCTCGCCATTCAAGGGGTTTAAGAATAAATATTTTGTCTTCCATAAAGATTAATAAAGCTCAGTAGTAATATCATCTTTTATCATCCTTTTCCTGACTGCTATGTTTGCAGAATATTACTTAGGCTTGAATTAACAGCATTATTAGACCACCTTTAACCACCTTCTACAAAACTTACTCAAATAGATCTCATTATGACCACTGTTGATAATGAGACATGATTGATTGCTGCTAGCGAGACATTGGCAAACACACGATGATGGCAATGTTCAAAATTATACATAGAAAAAAGTTGTTTAATACAAAACAAAACTGAATGAAACTACAGCTATACTATTTTCTATCTATATATTCTCATAACTAAATTCAATTTACTTAAACATAACAACCTCATCCTTTTGAAATCAAGTATTTATCTTCTAGGTAGATATGAATGCAATATGACTGTAAGATACCTGACGAAAATATCACAACATAATGATATATCAATGCATAAACCATGAAAATCTAAATATCAATTTGCTATTCATTCCTGATGTATCCTTCCCACAGCTATTCAAATTATTACAACACATCACCTATCCTTCTTTCTGTTTATGTCAGGAAAATTTTTTTGCATTTTTATAGCTGGCTCAGTGTCTGTTTTCAGGCTGATTGGGCAATGGTCACTCACTTTACTATGTTGAAAATTATACAGAGATGCATATCACAGAGGTTAACAGAACACTCTCTTGGACATTTTTAGCCATCTTTAGATCATCAAGTAAACTATAAAGATTCAAGACCTCAACATTTAAGGTAATTTGTCTTGTCTAGATTTCATAATTAATATCCAGCAAAACTTTAAACTAGATAGCTGACAAGAAAATGCAAACAAAGAACCACAAACACATGATGGCGCCATTGCTAATGTCGTTTTTAATGTATACTGAAATAAATTCCACAAATAGAAAATTGCCAACCACTGGAGGAATTTCTGGGAGATCGAGACCGTGGCTACCGACCTCGTCCGTATCGATGTTAGGATTCTATGATAAATTGAAACAACTACTGACATCAGGCAGCTAGGTCAGTGTTTCTTACAGGCTTTACATTTAATCAAATTACTTTAATTACCTGGATGAACTCTGGCAGTGAGGAACACGACCTTCTTCTTAGTACTCAACTCTGCATTGATATTTGAAGTTATAGTCAATAAATCAACCCTCCTTTGTTGGACAGTGAGGCACAGTTGCTCACGTTTAAAATAACTGTACGCTCTCCTCTCTATGTTTATTAAGTAAGTTTTCAGTCGATTGTATGTATAAGGATAGCAATATGCAAAACTATAAGTGTCATCTTCTTTGTCAAATGCAAATGCAAAAGACATCACATAATTTCTACGATGGTCAGGGGAACGATAATAGAATACGTTTTTTGCTGGTATCCTTTGCCAACGTGGTCTGCTCGTCGATTTAACAAGCGGGCTCATACCATCGCGATAGAGACTTCTAGTTTTACTGAAGTTGACAATGTTAAAGATGATTTTCTGTCCACATACAATGTTCTCTACTGTGAAGTAAAACCAGACGCGAAAGCGTGAATTGCAGGTATCGGGGCGAATAAAAAGGTCGTATTCGAAGTCCGATATGTAATCAACCCTCCCAAGATTTCCACTTTCAAAGGAGGCATTGAACACTAGCAGCCCTTGTTTTTTCTTGCCATTATAACCAGGAGGTGTTGCCATGAAATTGTTTACGTTTCCAACAGGGCAATCATCAACCTTCTTGGACCACCCAAGTTTTTCTTGCGAACACTCATTGTTATTTTCTTGGAGAAAGATTTCACTGAAACTGTCATTTGTCTCCGTACTATCAACTCTCTGCGAAGCCATTTTTGATAAGGAATAAGTGTGTGCTCATGTAATTTGTAACGCATCTTTATGGCAAAGAAGAACCAGTTCCGATTCCATGCTCTGACATTAACCTCCCTTTCGTTAACTAGTCTTGAGTACTTTCAAGCCATTGAAGAAGCTGGGTTCTACGAAATAGCCAAAAACAAGGGACGATTAAAAAATACTTCGATTACAACTGAAATAACTACCCTAAAATAGGTTTTTTTCAATGTAAGTAAATACGTCCCGTCTCAGATGATCTGTTGTAAACAGATAAATTCTTTAATAAAGTACTTATTGACGCTAGCAATTTATTGCCTCGAAGTGATACGGTATTGTCTCATATTCAACCAATGAGGTGTAAGCATTGAAGTGAATATTTTTCTTCTTCTTTGTTCCCATCCTCAAAGTTGAGGGTCGGGAGTTATGGTTTGGTGCACCAAATTTCGCCAGATCTTCCTGTCTCTTCGTGTGGTAGTTATACACGTGGCTAGGGTCTCCTTCGTGCACTCCTTGATGTCATCCACCCACCTTCTTTTCTGCCGTCCTCTTGACCGTCTTCCATGTATCCTGCCTCCCTACATGCGAGTACACAAGTTTTCCGCTCTTGTGACGTGCCCAGAACATTGCAATTTAAGCTTCTTTAATATAGCACGGAACGTTCTCTGTGTTCCCAATACATTTAGGACTGACTCGTTTGTTCTTCAGTCTGACCAATTTATGCCGAGCAGACGTCTATAGCAGAACATTTCAAAGGCTTCGAGTCGCTTGGAATCAGCAGCTTTCACGGTCCACGAGTCACTTCCTTAAAGAGCAACCGGCCACACCAAGCTAAGAAGAAGTGTCAGTCTGAACTGCATATAAAGAAGACTTTTAAAGAAAAGCTAGAGAGGTAACATCAGAGAGACGTCGGAGCCACTTGAAGCGTCCCAAGGAACTTCGTTAAAACTGCAACAAATTCCCGGTGTATATTGCGTCCTGTTGGCATGTGCTTGTGTTGAGTTGCAAAAAAGTAGTAGACTTTTGTCATGATAATGTCGAGGGTCAAAACTGTCAGAATCTGATGAAAACTGACACTAGATCAGTGGAAATTGATAAAGGTAAAAAAAGCCAATTTCATTCCATCGATTAGTTCTTAGCTGTACAATGTTCATACAGGTATAATTGCTGCTGATTTTATATTTATGGCATATTTTTCCGAGTAAAAAGTGTAGTTATCTAAAATAATTTTTACAAATTCAGCAGTATGTTGCTAACACTTATCTGGGACTGTAAAATTTGGTCTTGCCTGGTTCACTGAATATTTACTATTAGGATTGAAAAAGTTATCTCTGGTCTTAGTGTAACTATTTTCAACTTCATTCCTATGAATGCTGTCCGCAATTAATTTTGAAACAAATTGTACTCTTTAAATTGGTCTAAATGGTTACACAAGCGATTGATAAATGATGCTAATGATATTGCTAGGTCTCTCCAATCTTCGTATTACTGTAATAAGCTGTTCTGTACACCAGTTTCGTTGGTCTTGACTAAAATATAACTTTCGTCTAAAAAGGGTCAAGTTCTCCATTTCGCTCCTCGTTTGGTGAATCACAAAATCTTGAAACCGTTTCTCCAGAAGCTCGACCATTTTCTAGATGCTTCTCTTCTTTCTTGTTGAGTTCAATATCCCGTACTTAAAGCACGGTTAAATGAATACCATTTAAAATTTAAGAATTTAGGGTCGAATCCGACCACGTGCGAGAACACACAGTCGCACTTCCTAAGTAAAGTAACTTGTAGACTGTAATAGCCGAGGGTAAACGCTTATTGCAAATCAAGACACAAATTGAAAAATGACACTAGTTTGCTTACATTGTTGTTTCTACTTCACTTCAGCGTTTATTTTTGTTATATTTCCAGGTAGCAGAATCTCTCATGACATGTTATGCGTCTGCAGAATGCAATTCGCATTCACAGTTCTTTCCATCAAGTAGATTTGTTTACTGTTGCAGCTACGAACTTTTTGCCTACAAACCTGGTATTGGACCTCATTTCCAAGACTGTAAGTTGTCAACATGAAATTTCGAGTTAACTCTAGCTTTTCTTATACCTCATTGTATTTGTTTTTGTAGCAAAGCTAATTCCCATGCCAGTGAGCTCTTCATAAGACTGAGTTCCCCTTACCGTCTCTCGCCAATGGTATTTTGTTTGTGGTTTTGTCGAAATCAATCCACTGGCTTAGAAGATCGTCGTCTTATATACTATACTACAGCAGCTCTGATATCGAATTATAGATGTACTAATTTTCCAAGTCAATGGACAGTTTCGTCTCAATTTTGAAGATAACTTACGCAGTCACACAATTTTTTGTCAGATTTTATCGAGAAGCAGTAACATTCGAGAAGGCGTGTAACGAGAATGTTTTCCTAGCCATTTCCAGACTTGTCGCGCTGAGGTTTTCTTTGACATCATCAGTTTATGCTAATTATGCGCATTGGCCATGCCGGAGCACAACCGAACTTAGAAATGAAAGCCAAGAGCAATTGCTACTACGAAATTTGATGACATTTCAAGAAAAAGGTACAACGAGCGGACATCTATTGTTGATGAATTTGATCGTTATGCTTTGAAGAACTCAAAGCTGTCTTCCAAGTTTATAAATTTTCCTCCCATTACACATTCAGATTTTGTAAATTACCTCCTGTTTACTCCAAGTCCTTCCAGTGGCGACGATTTGAAAAACTTCAAAAACTTTGAATCGTATGTTCAATTTGTTTGTGGATGCGTTTGAAACGTTGGTGTATTTCTACAAAGTGACCAACGCATCATTTTACGAAGGGCGGGTATAATGTTATAATGTATACGCACATACAATTTTTGGCCTTTAGGTAGGTATCTATGCATGAGTCTAGTTTGGGCTAGAAGATCTTTGATGTGTAGGACATAAGATTATTGTGAATTGGGGAAGAAATTAGGAAAGGCAAGACATAAATGTATTGTACACTTGGTACAGTTGTCATTGGTGTATTTTGTATTTTTGGTGTAAAAATAACATGATTTGCACCATTCCATAGAGCTACTTCTATGGCATCAAAACTTTGTCGTTGAAAATGTTGTCTTTCAAAAATTGTTTCCAAATCTCACAAAAGAAACTTTTAGTATCAAATTGCTGATGCAGATTTTTTCCAGCATTTTTCTATGTCTTTTTTACCAAAGTTACGTAGTTACATACTTATTTTTTAAAGTCCTAGATTATACTACAATATTGCAAGGACTGTACAAAACTAAGAAGTATAAATAGTAAAAATTAATAGTTATAACCTATTGAAAAAATATGTCTTTTAAGTAATGATTTTAACGATTTAATCGTTCCATAAAACTGGTCTTGCGTATCCAAAAGAACGAGCAGCACATGTCTTGCATTTACACCAAGGAGCATTTAGGAGTAATGCACTACTAGACCTCAGTGTCCTCCGAGATATGTGCCATTTAATTATCTCTTGCAAATAAGTTGGTGCCTATCCTGTCAAACACTTACGTGCCAGCAAAAGAATTTTGTGCATAATCAAGGTTTGCAAACTGCCAACTCGCATAGTAAAAATGAGTGGTCTGAAATATAATACTCTGCAACTGGAAATCAAAGCGAGAAATCACAATCCTCCCTAGTAATAAATATATCCAAAGTATAAAGCATTGGCTGGAACAAACATGTTGCAAATTTTGGAGGCAAGTTTAAGTCTTTTTTTCTTTGTTTGTTTTAGGTATTACATTCACAAAAGATGTCTGTAGCTGATTGGCCTACTGCCGAAATGGATGGAAACATTTTAACAACCCATTGTGACTGTATGGCTAGGTTAGGGGAGTCTTGTTCCCATGTTGCAGATGTTTTGTTTTTTATAGACCACAAGAAAAAGAAACCAAAAAACAAGAAATGGAAGGATAACAAATCGAAGAAAGATCCTCACAAACCTCCACGAATGTATACTTTGGTTGGGTCATTCTTAATAGAGGTTGCTTCTCCATACAGCAATACAAAGAAATTTTTTGTATCTTGTATCTTCCTTCCAACCTATTTATCCTATTCAAATTTTCTGAACAATCTAATAATCTTCCTCCTTTTTCACTATTTAAATGCTCTTCTATTATTACAGATTGATCCCATTTTCCACGCCTCACTCTTCCACTGCTGCACTCTACCAATCATACCTTGCTAGCGTCATTTTCATTCACATACGCTTGTCATTCTCAGACACCGTTTCAAAGCGTCCTGTCCTGTTTCTACTGACGTCGTCTCCAATAACGCCATATGGCCTGTCCTAGTTCTTATTCCTGTGCTATCAAGGATACCCAGCCAAGTCGTACCCACTTCATATGAACGTAGCCAGGTCATAACCAGACCTCGTACCCCGCTGGGTCGTGCCCAACTGATGCCAAGCGTTGGTCACACCCGTACTCTAAACCATGATGCATTTTTTTCTCAGCCTATACTAATGTTGGTTACTTGGAAAATATACGAGTTGTTCATTCCCGTCTGCCTGATCATGAGCTGAAGTGTTATTTTAGATAAATCTATTTTACATTAGCCCTAACTATGCTCAATTGTCTTAAAGGTCCATAAGAAGCCTTTCTACATTGCCTTTACATATTTGACTGACGCTGTGAACTATTCGTCAGTTCTGGACTTTCTCAATTCTAAATTAACATATCAAATCCTCTATCAAGCTGCTCTCGCTAAAAACGTAACTTAGTTCTAAAAATACAATGTTACCGCTTCAAGTAACTAATCTGTGCTTTTTAAAATGAATGAAAGCATAAAAGTTACTTCTTAGCACATGCTTTCTTTGCTATTTCCTGTTCAGTAACACTAAATTCATGCTTTTATATAGAGGCGTTGTACATCACATGGGAGAAACCCGAAATCAATAAACAGCTCTTCCATGTTAATTTGTCAATTTCTCTGTAATAGATCCGTTGCCGGATTTTTCTGTCTTGTTTTGTGTCTTTATCATCTTTGTGTATTGTTACATTTCCCGCTTAGTAATGTTCTGGATTACTGTATTCCCTTTAGGTGTTCCGTCTCTTGTCCTAATATCTAACACATGTTCTACCTTTGTATTATTCTAATATACCACTAGTATTTAAACTTATAATTGTAATGTTGCTGTTAATCTGTAACTGATGATGGATAAGGTATATCCGAAACATGTCTTACACAAACTTAAAAAATAGTCGTTTTATTAAATGTCCTACAAATCTTAGATTGCTGAGGAATTTTGAAAATATGTAAGAGAAACAGCTTCCAACACATCGCCTGTCTTGCCATCACTGCAAACTAAATACTGTACTGTAGCAAGAATGAGGCTTCACAAAATTATGACCCATCTTTACTTCAAAGACAGTTGTCATAAGGGCTTATTGTCTTCCATCACTGACCATACTATTTGTGGAAAGTGCCGTCTTTCATTCATAAGCGAAAAATGCCATGTTTCATCAAAGATTCAGTCGAGACATCCGGTATGCGCAGTAACTGAGGCAAGTGTTGCTGGCATTTTTCATTCAGCAGAATCTGAATTCTCTCCTGGCATATTGTGCAGCTCCTTACTATCAGATGATGGTCAAGCAGATTCACATGCAATATCTAACGTGTTTACGTTAGATATTGCATGTGAATCTGCTCCATGACACCAGTCAGTTTACACAAGCACTCTATCTCCCGAGAACAACCCCCAGGGCTTCACAACAAAATAATAGTTAAAATACCCAGTTCTTCAATACGTCGCAATCAAAAGCGTAATCCAGATGACACACGAGATAAAATAGAAGGAAATCATTTGTACCAAAAAGAACAACCCTCGCAACTAGTGGAAGACAAAAAGGCCAAAAACAAGAAAACGAAAACATATTTCAAAATGGAGCTGTCGTATTCGTAAGGGAAAGTACAAGCAGACATAAAAATACAGAGATTAGAAACTTTAATCTAAGTATTAACAAACAAATCAAGTAAAACGAACAATTGCAAGAAATTCGGTAATGTTCAGACAATCTGTAAATGCTTCGTTTGAGGAGATCAGAAACAATGGACATCGTTGGCACGACTTGACTTTCATTCCTTAGTTAATGACGGGATGTTAAATTTGATTTATATAGTACAGAACAGGCATGTTGCACCTAGAGGTATCGGATTATTATCTTTGAGAAATAACTCAGTTTAATTTGCAAATTGTACGAGCTAGTTAGCAGAAATAGGACACTCGTATATCAAATTATCACACTCATACTGTATTTTCCTTGTAATTCATTAAGATCTTATGTACGAAACCTCTAGAATTATGCTTCCAAAATACACCGGGTATTCCTTAAAGACCTTACCCTAAGTGTTTGTAGCCGTCAAAACAATCACATCTCTGACGATTGTTTTTTTAACGCAATGGATTGGCATCGCTTCTTTCTACATAGTACTTACTGCACTAAGGAAAATGCTTTAAATTTGCTCAGTAACGATGTATATTTTGCTCTTAGTATTGACCCACTACGACATGGACTGGGGTGGACAATTCTTTCCTCTGGAACTGATTTCAATCTGTCTAAGTCCGATGAGAGACCTTCTCAGAGTGTTACAAAAGCAAGGCTACAATGTCAATCAAAGAAAGTACAGGTCATCGAAAGACGAACGTCTGTTTTCGACTCACTCCCCTATCCACTCTAGATTGGACAGCTTGTCCCACCTTTCTGTCCTGATATCGGTCGTGTCAATATACACAGTTATAACGTGTTATATACAGCACGACCAGGCCCTGAGCACGACTTAACGCTTTTGCTGTAAAACCTAAGGTATGTAAATATAACCATTACAGCGAAAGATCCTCCGGCACTAATTTATCGAAACCGTCTCCAAATGGGAAGACAATAGTCCTAACGTCAACAAAAGGTTTAGTGAGCAGCGGGGTTTGTCGTCAAATTATCCATACTCAATAACTTTAACAAGAAACAAAACATACTTAAATCGGCAATTCAGAATTTACAGACATTAACAATTTTCGTTAATAATATTTAGAGGCGCGTGTTGTAATTCACTAAACAGCGCTGATCTTCTTCGTTTTCCAGCTTCAGGAATCTATGGAATAATAACACAATAAATGATTGAGACAAATTTCCCGTGTACCACACTCACGGAATAAAACGTTGGCTATTACATTCCTGTTATGCAGACTTTGGCACACTAAACATGCGTGCTAAACTTGAACTTCCTCGATGTAGTTAGGACTGTGACTATTATTACTTCTCAAAAATATCAAGGAATCAGAGCTGAAATTCTCTTGGCGAGTATTTGTCCTCCATTATACTCCACATAAAACTCTTCCAGGAAATAGTGCTCACAATCTGGTCTTTGCACCCTTGCAGAGAAATTCCTAAATAAAGTAACACTTGATGACATCTGTTGAAATAAGTGATGGGTGAAATATCAATAAATTTTGGTACTGCTTTGATAAGTTGGTTTCTTTGTCATTCTAAGCATATCCTAAGAACTCTTTAAATTGCTCATTTCATAAGATAAAAAGATATCTTTTTAACGTATTTTGAATTTACCAGTAAATGCTGACCTGTTGCAGAATTGCATGTTTTGGCAGTCATTTTAGCTTTGAAAGCGCTAAAACGTATAAGAACGAAACTCATCGGATTAGCTAGATCGTCCTTCCATCTAAGTGTATTGGAATCTGTCTACATTAAAACAAGAAAACGAGGACCCTTTAGATAGAATAATATTTTCTCCCTTGAACTCTTGCATTAATGCTTTGTTTTTACACATTATTTTTGTCTTTTTTGTTTCTTGTTTATGATTGGTTAGTTTCGGTCGATGTTTTTCATAAAAAGGTTGCCATATATTTGTACCTTCGATTCTGACGATTCATACCCTTTAAGTGTCAGAAGAAAAGAGGTTTGGGTATGTTTGTAGCGCAATGTTGCGAATTTTCAAGGCAATTTTCAAGTTTTGTGCTACAAAAAGATTGTTCAAGTAATTAGTTATACCTGGAATTAGCTGTTGTTTTGTGCCTGCTGTTTATCACTACCGATATCTTTGTGATACTCGTTGTCAATAGCCCACAAGAAGTTTTAAGTACAAGTTAGATAATACATTGATACTTAAAAGCTCAACTTCGCGCAATTCTGACTGTAGCTTAGAGCAAAACAAATTACAAATTATTTTTCCAAGTGGCATCTTAACTATTAGATCACCTAACTCCAAGAAACAAGAACAACGCAAGCACGAGATTGTATCTTTCAGGAGACGTCGAAATGAGCAAACGAAGTATTGTTCCACGCAAAACATAGATCAGGATTCCAGAAGCAAACGACAAACATTGTGCTACACAGGATTAAGTTCAAGAAAGCACAAGGAAAATGCTTCAGTCCTTGCAAACAAAGTTAAGGCATTAAAGGAAGTTAAAATTTCTCCAAAATATAATCACCCGATGGAACTACATTGGTACCAAAAGCCACCTCGATGTATTGACGACACTGCACATGCTTCTTGCTTGCTGTAGACTATACAATACCTCAGTTACTGCTCGAATGACAAAGAGATTTCATGCAAAAGAAAGTTTCCGCCTTCGCACGTGGTCGTCGGAACCTAATACTAAAAATCATAACTAACAATGATACCGGACTTTCCGGTTTGGATACAAATGCGATACAAGATTGTGTACAGTACAGGATCCTCGTAGTGTCCTTAAGGGAGTGAAAACCACACCATACTGCCTTGAGAAGTAAGACTGAGATGCCTTGGACCCACATGATGTGCCTTAGAAAAAAAAATTGATCAAAGCCACTACTTACAGAACTTCGTGATAAGCAGAGGACAAAATCATGCATATGTGCATTACGCAAACTCCAGACGTATACACTATTGGTTTTGGATATTCCTGTTATACCATTCTTGTACTAACCTTATTATCTTCTGGTGTTGGCGGTGGTGTAGGTGAAAATCCTGTACAGGGACTTATCTGATTTTCCTTATTTGCTAGAATGAAAGAATGAATATTACATTTGAGTGCTTGAACTATTTTTACACATGTAACAACAAAAGCAATGCAACGTTGAGAGTTGTTGCTAAGCAATGTGTCTACAATGACGACGCTTAAAGTATTCTTTGAACCATCCTCTCTCTCCCACGATTACTGCCTGTAGCTCATTTTACCGCAATCTTCCTGATTTTTGTTATTTAAACTACACAGTCCCAAACAACATAGTACATCTAAAGTATGCTTTTTTCAAGATGATAATTTTTACGTGTCACATTAATAAGACGTCAGTTCAAAGGCCACATATGACAATGTCATCGGTGAAGCAACGTTCCATGGATTTTTGTTTGTTGGCGGTCAAATACAATGTTACAATAGCACCATTTAACTTAACATAAATAGAATGACGCTGCTTGTATCTATGAAGTGTGCTTTGAGATGATACATCCTCGTTTCTATTTGGCATTTACGGTTAGAAGTTCTAAAATCCCGTCTCTTCCTAAACGCTGCCTCAAAATTGTTCAGCCAATTGACGTGGAGTGAAATAAAGATTTCGGCTTACAGTTTAGCTTATCTTGTCTATATCGTTGCCAATAGAAACACAAACACCACACCAAAAGTTCAAATTGCAAACAAACACCAAAGTCTATTGCACAATTTAAAAGTTCTGGCTGCTGCAATGTATTGGACGTAAAATTCCACTCCTCCCATGATAAAAATCATAATTGACGACAAATCTAGGAGTAGTCTACGAGTTAAATGATTCGGCAGAATCAAAATAATCTTCCACTTCTATAAATCATGCAACACATATTTTAAAGATGCCAAATTAATACTTCAGTTAAAGTTAATTGAATGTAAGTTATGTACTAATAATCTCTAGCAACTAGTTTTGTATACGGTAGCAAACAGGAGTTCGGGCATGCATTTTTTACATCTTTATGACCATACACTTAATTGTTCTTGATTTTATTTCAAAGAAACGCCAAAAAGTTAAGGAATTGCTAAGTAATTTTACGTACATAAACTTTGCCGTCAGTGTAGGAATTTTTAGACTTAGGATAAAATTTCCTTATAAAAATGCGAGCATATCATCACATGGCTATCACGAAATTGAAATTGCAGCGCCAATGAACGAGTGGTACTCTTATTTCGAACGTTTCTCTTTTATGCTTAAACTTGTGAAACTCGGCCTCCTTAATGATTTCCTCATATACATTATTTTCATAGTTTCAAGTCCAACATTACCCGTTACTTTTTAAAAAAAATCAATCATCCTGTTTTGTTGACTTTTCTTCTCATTTGTAGCTTTTAACCTGGTAGCGGTCATTCCACCATGTAATGCGCAACACTGTTTCAAAAAAATAG
>JANTCA010010391.1:0-27565 GCA_024741275.1 Chironex yamaguchii | reverse complement strand
ATTTTACTCATCTCTAATTATCATTCCATCAAAGTGTGAATGCCACCAAAGTGTGAATGCATGCAAAAACACAAAACATAAAAACACAATATGGAAGATTTGTTCAAATTCCAGCTTTTCCAGCCTTCTACACTGAAAAATGTACATGTTTTCCAGCTTTCCTAGCCCCATTTCTCAAAAAAGCCCTTTTTTCAGCTTTTCCAGCTTTTCCAGCCTCCGTGGCCACCCTGTGTTAATATTCCACATGCTATGGTCCATAACAAAAAGGAGTGTGTAATTTTATAATTGCTAGGAGACACGTAGAAGTATTGATATGCAACAACATCAAACAGAATATAGACATGACACCGAGGAGTCAGATTTGTTTTCTACACACACATTTCCCAAAATAGTCTTATGTTGTGTAACGGTGATAAAATAGATGTAGACTTTAGTTGGTGGTGTAAATGAGCTGCTTGGAAGTGGTCTATACTCTTTGAGTACTTCTAGTTTATTATGTACATGCTAAATATGTCACTTAACTTTGTCTTATCTTGACTAGAAAGAATGTAAAATTATATGTCAAGATTTTTCTACATGATATAACAATGAAATTTTAGTTTTGTGTTTTCAGACGTATTGTGTTCAGTTTGTTTCTAACACAGGCATGATGGCATAGAAATGAGAAATGATAGATTTGGCTCTAATCAAGTACTGAGGACTAGTGACTCCAGAAGGTAAGAGTATCAATGACGTATAGCAGAAAATTTTATATGGGCTGTTCTGTGTCAGGTTTAGAAAGGTGTTGTAGCAGATTAGTAAATTGAATAGTAAGTTAAATTTCTCAATAGAATAGAACAGTGGACACTTAATACTGGAGTGTAGTTTGATTCAATTCAGGTCAGAGTTGAATTTTGTCTCATATAACTTAGCAATAAATGTTATTTTTGGCTTTCCATCTTGCTATCGAAGTTGTTCTTACTTTAGGAGGATCTCAGTAGTTCAGTTCTACTGTACTATAGTCTCTTTATAGTAATGCCAATGTACAGTTGAGTATAATCTGGTCCTGGTCACTCCAAGAATTTGATCTGTTGCCTTTCCCTGTATCTAACTGCATCCTATTCCGACTCTTTGTTTTAGTTATAATCCTGCAGGCTATGGCCATGAAGATCTTTACCCAGGTGCTTTTGGGTAAGATAAAAGTATGATTTCAATAATTAAAAGAATTCTTTCCTGGTCACTATTAAATGACTACTTGTATTTTATGATTTTTGTGAGTTTGGACACAACTGTCTATTTACATGTGTATATGTATCTTTATGTTACCACAGAAGTACCTTGATGAGGCATACTTTACTTGATTGAGATTCCAGGTTTTACATTATATTCTTTAATTTCTTTAAGATATTTATTCCATATTTATACACATTAATAATTCATTAGAATGTTTCAATTAATACCTGCACTTTCCATTACTTTAGGACAGGTGGAATGCTGTTTGATCCTCTGAGATCTGGAGGTAGAATACACGACCCGTTATTTGGACCACCACCAGGGTTGCCAAGGTAGAGTCACCTGACATTCTTTCTGTTAAAGTTTTAAACACATATCAACGTTAGTAAGTAATATAATAGAATATTAACTACAATAATAAAGTCAATGCTACCAGCTCATTATCTGCCAAGTAACTTACCACCGCATTTCCTGAATCCGTAGTGGAGCACTGCCCGTGATATTTTAGTAAGACAATTTTCAAATTGATTGCCGCTTCATTGCCTTCTCTATAATTTTGTTCATTCCAACCAGAGGTGGAGTGCCCGGTGCAAGATTTGATCCAGTGGGACCATTTGCAGGCCCTGGACGTGGCAGTCAACCGCACAGAGCAGGCTTTCCAGAGTAGTGAGTAACAAATTTGAACTCAGAATTTTTGTACCTTGCCTCAATTTAGTTGTCACATAATAAGTGGCCCTTAGAAAAAGTTGGCAATTTATCGTTTTCTATCATTTCTTTCCTATTATTTCTCATTCTTGAATTGTCATTGCCCTTGGCAATACTGGCAGTTCTCTTTATTTCCGTACTGTCATTAGCAATGCAACCGTCTTCTTTTGATCTCGTGCACATTGTTAAATTGTATTGTGTTCTTGTTTTCGTTATTTTTTTGATGTTACTCCACTATGTCGGAAAAGCAATGTGATGAAGACGATGTTACAATTTTAAATTTACACGAGCCTTCTTAGACAAGAATGGAATCCAAATAACAGCCAGTGATCGTTGAAAACCTGTTGTGCTTTTACAGTCGATCGTCGTTTCCAAATTTCAAGGACGAGCCTTTCGATTGCACTTTGTGTTTATGTACAATCAAATTTGCTCCAATTTGTGTAGTTCTTGCTGGAGCTGGACAAAATATTTGATCTTGGATGGTGTCGTTTCTTCATCAAAGTCCATGATTCAAATGAAATGTAAACTGCCTTTTGATGCCTCATCACAGCTTAAGTAAGTAATGAAATTCAATCCTTTTCCTTTTTAAATTCCTTCACTTTTTCCTCTTTGTTTCGACAGCCCTGATCCTGACCACTTACGTCGGCCTGGGTTTGATGATGATATGTTCATGTAAGTATAGAGCAATGCTTGGGGTCAGAAAATATAGATAACCCATGGCCTTGCTGTGGCGTGGTGTAAGAATAGAGAATATTTCATTGGAAACAAGACAGTAAAAGTGCTCGCCTTAGAGTGACGAATAAATAATCGTAAAAGAATGGATTTTATACTTTAGTTCACAGAATTGTTCGTTTTGGCCAATGGTGTTTTTAATGCACATTTTTGTGTTGGATTTTGAATTTTTGTCTTGATGAGACCAAAATTTAGGGGGCTTTACGTATATTGAATGTGCCCTCTGTAGCATGTGGTGATTTTAATCTACGCTTCGAAAGAGGACTGCCTACGGATACTCTAACTTACAACATGCTCTGGTACAATAAACAAGAGAGCACTTTCTTTCAATGGTTAATCTGTAGGGTTTAAGGTGTGGATAAAATGCTGATTAATTATTGTGATTATGTGAAAGAAGCACGAAAAAAACGAGTTTAAAATCAAACTGAAGCCAAGACTGAAAATTGTTTTTTAACTGTTATTTGGAGAAACACCCGTTATTATAAACAATATGTAATATTTGAATTAGTTATTGTTACATTTCTAAATTGCCTTGAAAATTTTCGGCATTGCGCTAAGACATACTTAAAAGCTTTTTCCTTATGACACTCTTCAGAGTATGAATCGTCAGAAAGGAAAGTATATGTATATGGCAGCCTTTTTAAACGAGACATATATAGAAACTAGCCAATCTAAAACAAGAAAGGAAAAAACAAAGAGAAAGTGAATACACAGAACATTATTGGAAGAAAAAAGCTTTTAAGTATGTTTCAGAGCAATGTCGCAAGTTTTCAAGGCGATTTTCAAGTTTTTCATTTGTCCTTGCACTGTATATTTATAATGCAATATTTATTCCTATCGTATTGCTTATGTAAGATACATGGTGATATCCTACCAGTTCATACATATGATCTTCGCCTTCTTTAATATTCATTTAAATTAGAACAAATAATTTATCTACATATGCTAATATACTTACGCGTGTGACCTCCACGGACCAATCAGAATGCTGGAAAAGTGCAAACCTTATGACAGCTACTCCTCTTAGACACCTTTTGCTTCTTGCCTCAAATTTTTTCCCTATAGTGCAGATGTGCAAACCTGAGCTATTTTTGCTTGGCTTGCGAGAAATTCTTGTATTTGGATGATCGCACGGGGGACACCTTTCCCAGTGTTTGAAGCCAATCCGCTGCAAAAGGTTGCGGTTTTGCCTTGTATTTACAAACAATGAGGTCCGTTAACAGCGTTTCCTATAGAGCGTGGTCTTGGTTTGGTATTATTTTAGGTCTTACGTACGTTCCGCAATCCTGTCTAAATGCATTAATAAGTGGGGAGAAGCAAAGGGAAGATATTTAGAGAAACTTGAGGGTCCCCCCTCATAAAATTACTGCCTTCTGAAGTATGCTTGCCCATCTCTGGCGGTAAGGCCGATGTCTGTGGTGACAACACAAAAACAAAACCTTGACAGAGTTTAGTCTTTGATGTAAAGTTACTAACATGCTGCTTTTTTAACACCTGGTCTTTGCCATAAGGTATACTTTTTCTTGTCTCAAGTAGTCGACCTCCATGACTGTCTACCTCAGCTTCAAATTCAGTGGTACTGTAGACTACAGAATTGAAGAATCTTCTTTAGGGGAAGCGTGTTATTTGTAAATAGCGGTCTGTAAGTGCAGGGATCACGTTTTCTTGAATACATTTGTTTCACGGGGTAATTTTTTAAGCTATCTATCTCCTTACGGTTCTCCGTGGCGTTATTGTACATTAGTTACCTGAAACTAAGCTTCCCTCGCACCCCAACTTAAAAGTTTTAATGCCGCGATCGGCTTTGTTTGCCCCTTCAACTTGTTGCTATGCGCGGTTGTTAAGGAGAACCGAAAAGGTCTAAAATATATGGTAACCTTTTATAAGAAACATGTATTTGAACTAGCCAATCATAAACAAGGGAAAAATACAAAGAGAAAATGAAGAAGAAAAGCCTTATTGGAAGAGTCCAAGTGAAAAAACGAACTCTTTCTTCCTACAGAGTATTGGTTTTCTTGTTTTAATGTAGACAGACTCCAATACACGTAGATCAAAGGACAGCTTTGGGCATTCTGAATTTTCTAGTAAATGTTGGCCTATGGCAGAATCGCATTCTTTGATAGTCTTTTTCGGTTTGCAAGAGCGAAAAGCCTGTTCTCTAGGAGGAATTGATACTTGGCGTACACTGGCTGGAACATGCTCTTTGATCCCGGCACCTAATCGAGAAAAGCGACCTGCATACTTCCTAGTCGTGAAAACAATTCTGGGATTAACAGCAGAGAAGCATTCCACTGCAGCTTTTTCAATCTAATAGAAATATTACCTAGTCAAAGACGTTTTAAGTATACAGGAGATTTTTGAGGCTCAAAAGTTTTTTCCAGGTGAAAAATTAGTGGTCTATTCTCGTTTTGGAAGAACATCCTCCGCAAACCCGTTTTCAAGGAGAATAGATTTATTTTCCGCAAATCCGAGTTTAATTAAGATTTTGAACAAATACGAAGTGCTCTGTGGACAAGTGCTCTAGTGACGTTGATTTCCTCTTCTTTGGATAGAAAGAATCTGTCTTTTCCCTTGATTATGATTGGCTAGTTTCGATACATGTTTCGTATAAAAAGGTTGCCATATATCTATACTTTCCTTTGTGACGATTCATACTCTGAAGCTTGACAGACGAAAGAAGGTTTTAAGTATGTTTTTAGCGCAATGTTACAAATTTTCAAGGCGATTTTCACGTTTTGTTCGACAAAAAGGTTGTGTAAGACAATCGTTGAGATATGTAGGAGTTTACCTTCCTTAACCTATGTTCAGTTGTGGTCAGTTATAAGTAGCAATATTATGAGCCAAATCATTTGCAGGGCTGAGTATTTACTGCTAATGGAAACCTCACAACAAACATTGTTTGCCGTGAGGTCCTAGAGTCGGGCAGAATATTTGACCAAAAGGCACTGCAATCTAGGGAAAGTTGCACGCTAAAAAAATTTCACTGCAAAAAATCCCAGACCTAACACCTGCTACTCCGCAACAACCACGTGACCATGACGTCGATGCCACCAATGTCGTCAACCTCAGATATGAGCTCTGAATTGCAACCAGCCTTTTAGTCAACGCCAATCAGAAGCTCCTCCGTAGCAACAACCTGAGTTCTACATCATAGAGAGAGAAGTTTTAACTTGTGTTTCTAAGGCTAATTTGCAGGGCGGCAAAAGGTCAGCCCCTTTGCCTGCTTGTGGCCATAAAGATCAAGCTAGCCCAGTTATAATTCTTATAATCGCTAAAGTATATCAAAGATTTACATTGTGTTTATAATTTCCACTGTGGTCTCATTCCTTGAGTGATTAATTTTAATTCACCATTACAAAGTTTGAGGACTGATCCTTTGGAAGAAGATACCTCAAGCGAAAATCAGCGACAAAAGCGTAAAAAAGGACAAAGAAATAAGGCAACGTACCCTTTTGTGTTTCTTTTATACCCTCTAGAACTGCTCTTAAGTTTCCTAGCAAAGGAAGCCTCCTCTGTTCCTTCCTCTCGTGGCAAAACGGTATAAAACGCTGAGTGGTATGTATTTGTACCATAGATAGTAGTATCTTGTTTTTTACGCATAATTTGGGATTGTTTGTAGAAGAGAATAGAACGACAGAAAGAAGGACTGTATCTCTGGCAATCATATGAAGTTTTGAACATAAGAATTATTTTGCATTTTGCTCAATACTATGCATTACTACTTGCCAGAGTAATACAAAAACAAAATGAAATTTCAATGGACCCACAAGATAACACAATCGCATTCTCACAGTCTCAGTCTTTAAGAGTTCCTGTCGTTGAAGCTTAAGGAGGGAAGGGCGTTTGAAGTGAGTATTAGGTAGAATATGGAACATAATATGATTAAATGTGTAACATGCAGTGCAGTATCGCGTCACAGAATTGCAGCTCTATAAACACGAGACACGCATGTTCTAGATAGCATCTACCAACCAATGAGCCTCGTTAAGCCCAATGAAGTTATAACCCGGACTTGAAGCAAATGCCAAGAGTCCCCAGGTCAGATTTGAATTAGAAATTGGCCTAGAAAGTTACTGAATATAATATTTGAGACCAATCATGAAGTATGGGCACGATATTAGTGAAATTGAGTGTAATTAGACTTTGCTTACATTAAGCAAGGGATGTGATGAGGATTCAGCGGGTGGAACCGTTATGAGATCACTGATTTATCAGAATCACTTCTCAGTATCATATTATGTCCTCTGGTGTAGACGAAATAATCTTTGTGTATCATCGCTTTCATTTACACACTTTGTGAGCAATTGAAACACCAACACCGTCAACGCCAACGACATCTATATCAATCAAGGTTCAGCACGATGTTTAAGATTCAAGGTTTTGACTTTTCGATGATTCACAGCAATATTTTCTTTAGATCGTGCAATGAACTCAGAAGCTAACTTATCAACCGAATAAAAGGATGCAATCAGCAGTACTTGCGTTTCCTATTGTGGTACTTACACATGGGCTGGATACGTTTTGGTGTTTCGTGACAGAATTCAGTGGATCAATCCAGTCATATGGTTGTCGATGGAAACCATCCAAAATGATCATTTCACAAGGTCCTTTTATTAACATTGATTACATTGGTTTATTCAAATACCACCCACTTCTCAAAGTGGAAACGAAACAGATATATAAGGAAAATTAATTAAATATGGATTCATATATTCCCTTACTTTTCACTCTTAACAAACAACGTTGAAAACGCCAAATTATCGGCTATATTGCATTCAAGATCCGTCAAGGGTATGGGTCCATATAGTACTAGAGAGGTGGTCCTGTGTAATGAACTGGAGTAACGTTATGATTGTCACAACTGCACATTGCAACCTGGGTCTCACGACTGAAAGTCAAAACTGGAGATTTGGATTCCCACTTCATTTAAAAAGAGAGCCTTGTTGATACGAGAAGTCGCAATAATTTGTTTTAACCTTTTCTGGCATTGCCCATAACTTTTGAAAGGCTACAGGCCGTTTTCAATAGACGACTTCTTGAATCATTCGCAATTGGACCAAGCCCTCCTTACATGCCACCTTATGCATAAACCCGAGTAATTCCGAGTTAATTTCTGCAAGAGTCCTTCACAACCAGTGAGTAAAATGTCACCTTTATGCTACACTTAGAACCACTACACCTTCTGAGGAAATCAAACTGAAGCGTAACGTGACAACGAATCGAGCTCAGTGTGTACGATGTCCTTGATTGCTTATAAACATGAAGAACAATGTGTACTCCAGACAAGTATTCAGTGGCGCCAAAATATAAAATGAATGTCTTCATTCCTGTTTGTATGTTTAAGAACAAGTGCATATGAACATACATCGGACAGCACGGGAGGATAGGTAACGAAACAAAATCTTTCTCGTGTGTGGGCTTACTTTGGAAGATTGAGAACCAAAGCCACATATTTAGCTAAATATTCAAAACAACGTAGTTTTTGTGGTTTAGTCTATAAGAAATTTGCGAAACAATTAGTGACTTTACCGTCTTTTTGAAGAAACGAACGATCCGTTCGCGAATTTTCAGTCCTAGTCGTGCGAACGAACAAAGGGTAAGGAGTATATGTGTTCGGATAACGCATCGGCGTGAGTATGGGTTTGTCAGTCTCAGGGTTGCGAGTTCGAATCCCACCGGCTCCACTTAGTGAAACTACTCTGGTATTCCAAGAGTATTGTTGACAACTATATTTGAAAGCAATTGTGTATGTTTAATCTATCTCTACAAGACTGATTATGACTATTGCCGCTTCCTAAAGCGAAAACGAGAAACTTAGTGCGTGTTTATAACTGAATTGTATTAGCAGAAATAGAAGTGCAAATAGACAAAGCATGAAGAATATGGCATAAGGTACTTGTCAGAATTTCGCCTGATGTCAACACAAATCACTAGGTACTGTTCGTTATTTTTCTGCTGATAAAAGGATTTGGCTTTGCCTAAGTAACACATTGGATTTAGCAACCATTGCATATTTACTACAACGGGTAACATGATTTATGCTTACAATCACGTAGGAATAAAATTTACTGTTAGCATCAAGTTTAAGGTGTTAAAAGGGAATTCAAACCTCCAGAGGAATCGTAGGCACACTCTAATTATCAGTTACTCCTCTTTGTACGCTACTGTCTTCACCATGAAAATAAGGCTCTTTTACTTAGCTGAGATAATTTTGGAATAAAGTTGCAACAACAATAATTGCATTCGAACTCGAACAAATTCTGTGACGAAAGGTAGCATTTCCCCTTTGAATTGCACAGGCAAACATTTCGTTTGTTACTTTCACACCGTAGGCTTTTACAAGAACTGCACATTATCAAACAGAGACAGATTAGATTTAATAATGTATTTTTGTCATAGTGTATCGGTACACTGATGAAAGTCACGGTGTCCGATAAAGGTTCCGTTAAGGCTTGGCTCGTACCTAACACTTACAGCAACATCAAAACTCGAACAGTAAAAAAATACTGTTTGGGGACTGAAACAAAGATCGAAAAGTGACATCTATCTTCTAAGCTCTATTTTTAAATACTTTGCAAATACAAAAGGCGAGCTAAATTAAAGTACGCGACCACACTGCTCATGACTGGATTCAAAGTTCAAAGCTTTGCACTCGTCGGAATTCGGGCTAGTCAAGACTTGTACTTGATACACTAAATTTTGTATTCCATGCTGGCTCTTCTTTGAGATTTTCAACTAACATACCGTAGCCTCCATGAAACAGAGGTAGCCATATTTGTGTCACTTGGAGGCTTTATACATGCATAAGGCAATAACGCGGTGACGGCATACACCGGACCTTTTGCGGCTCAAAGAAAGGAACCTCCACGTGGTGAGCCGTGGATCATGCTGTTTTCAGCATGAACGAATCCTCTCAACCCACAGGTACCGATTTCTTAATTTCTTGTTTTTTGGGGGCCACAAAACTTCGTGTGTCTAATTTTCGCCCAGCAGCACTCTCCGTGTAATTACCACTTTTGACTTCGTCAAAGCTACTTCATCGGGTTGTAGAGTGATTTGCGGGAGGCGTCTAATAACCGCGTATGTTACGTGTGCCCTCAGAGAGAATTTTGAGATTCAGTGGCGTTCACTAGGTGGTCTTATGGACGACCTAGACGCTTAGCCCCAAGGCTGACCTGTATAATAAATATATACATACACCAGACCTATCTTGTTCGCCTGCGGAATCACCTGTTCACTTTAAAGAGCATGCGCCATCTATGTTATTATCTACGCTCTTCTCATATCATTATCTATGTCCTTCTCCCTTCTCAAACCGTCACAAGGATAAAACCTCATCAATCGGGAAGTTCGAAACTTGGAAAATCAATTTACTCTCCAAAATTTAAAAATTGTACTAATTCCCTCCCCAGTTATGTATTTGTGGGTGTCGGTTTACCAGTTTGTATATTTATTTGTCTGTCCGCTGGCAAAATAAATCAAAATTATTTGAACGTATCGTGGTAAAATTTTTACATGCTGGTATTATGACTGGCTCAAGCTGCCTATTTTCTGGAGATGTTACCGATCAAATCTTAGATTCTAGATCATTTAAAAAAAAATTAGCAATAATGTATTCATAAAACCACAGCTAGTTAGGAAATCATGTGGAGAAAACCGGGTTACCACGACGACTATTAGTACAGCCCATTTGAATACCCGACAAACTGCAAATCCCACCTGACCCCATTGGCTTTGTGGAGGTCTGCGCTTTTCGAGTGCTTCTAGTTATGTACAGAAAACTAACTCAAGGCGATTCATTATTTTATATTGGTTATACTTTGAGCTTCACAACTGACGGTGCCTTTAACATACAACTGACTTGAAACTGATATCGAAACGGAGCCTTCGTTCAACTGATAATTCATAGTCGTTCACAGATATTTTCTTTAAGGTTCAGGTCAGGTCCTCGTATGACCCCAGGGGGTAGGAAAAGGGTTAAGGATGCCATATCGCTTTCCTATATACCATAAAAATATGCCACATTTGTTACGAATAAAAGTAGTCATGGGATCAGGACTCTTTGTCCATTATTCCTCCACGTTACTTAAATCTGAAAGTAAAGATCTTAATGCTGTCATAAGGCTCAACTGTCATACTTCAGGAAGCCTATTTAACCATCAGCAAATTAAACCTTGGACTCTACTCAACATAATGCATGATGAAGCTGCTTTGGTTGCAACGTCACCTCATGAGGCTTAAGAGTTCACGAGAAGATCTGCGATTGCTTCTGAAGCATTTGGATAAACAATACATCTCACCAAGATTTTTTGAGAGCAATCGAACTCGCAACCCACAGATTCTAAAGCAAGCATTTAAACCAATGTGTCATTCCTACACAAGTTTTGTGAAGGGTATTTCAAGTGTATGTTATACCCGATAAATCCAACACGTATATCTTAGGACATACAAGACAACAACAATGCTAAAACTGAAACAAAGGCCGGACACGTAAGTCTGAGTAACTTTTATGTAGTACAAATAACAGAGTCACTACGCTGCTCTTCGAGGTTTCGATTACTACAGTTAAAAGGTCAAAAAACTTTCCAATGCGAGCAAAAATATTTAATAGACGGACCGATCTCTAAATCTAATATAAACCCACGTTGGAAGATGATATGCCTCGAAGAAAAAACGTAACAATAACTTTACCGTTAAGAATGGATTCATGCAAAAGCATTTTTGTGTTTTGTCCAAACAACGGTTACCTTCCATTAAACCCAAACTTCTCTACTGACGTCAAATGGTATCCATTACTTTAGTTGGGACATGTTTTACTTTAAGGTTCCGTTGCGCTCTCGTATGAACATTCGTAAAAGAAGACTATCAACCAAAATGCAACAAAACACGGTGCAAAATGGCGACAAATCTACCTTACCATAGGCAGACGAAAATATTGGTAAACACGGATTTCAGAGAACAAACAAAAAAGTAATTTGTACAAATGCTCTGGATAAAAACGGTTCCTTAATTTGAGTAAACATCAAAAGATCGATAAGTGTAACAATGATAAGAATGCTTGTCTGCTCACTTTCTCCTCGAAAGGAAAAAGGAAACAATAATTGGGTTAATGATTGATAAGGCCAACAGTGCGTAAGTCCACAGCGTGCTTCTGGCCTGATATTCCTCAAAAGCCCGCTCAAAATAGGTAACCCTCCTCTGTAATCGAGTGAAGGCATCGCCTCTTGATACCATGACAGGAAGTTGACCATTTTCATTTCCAATAACTACGGCCCTGTCAGAGATTTCGTCATTGGAGGAGCTACACGGTGTAGAAAGAATAATCGGAAAATATTGGTGAGTAAAGAGGGAATAGATGTTTTTTAAAAATATTTTTACTTACAATCAACGAAAGAAGGGGCAGGAATTTTACTACGTTGTAACTAAGAAATCTGCTCTTGTATGTTCTACAGGAAGAAGTGTACTCCTTGAAACACAAACATTTTCAACGCGAGTCGGTAGTGCTGGTATGCGTTTAGTCGTGAAAAAAGGGTGTCATGGAACTGGAACGCCAAGTTCAACAAAATCACTTACAGGATGCAACTATTTACAGAAACAAATTAGGAATAAACAAATCCTACTTACTCCTCATCTGACATGTGCCCCTCTCTATTTTGCAAGTTCATTCTGTATGGTGACCTGGTACGATCGCTTCCATCACCATCAGATGTTCTTGCACCAGCGGCTTGTCTAAGTGTAAAAATGATGTAAAATAAAGTAAGATCCCAAACTGAAACATGGCTATAAAGTAGATTGTATGTGGATAATGAAATCAAACTTTGATAAAATTACAAAAGCTGTTTATGAAAAGGCTCCCCACAGCAGATGGAACAATGTGGTTAGTTAACAAAATTCAAAAGAAAGGCAAAGGAGCGTAACTGTCTAGTGTTAGAACTCAATGAAAAATGTGTTTACATACCCTACTTAAATTGACAGTTTCTGCTTACCTAGGATAAAATGTAGAGCTGTCGTCTACAGTAAGGGTTGATGGTGGAGTACGCATTCCAACCATGACAGCATCAGGAGGAGGGATGGCTTGCTCACTGAAGATATCAGATGTTACCCTCTTGGCCTCACCAGCATTTTCATCTCCATCATACCCAGCAGAAAGAACTAGAGATATGCAATTGAACAAAGTTGGAAGAAAATAAGTGTTTTACAAACTTAGTGCAAAACGTACTTACAGATTTGATATTTGATTACAAATATTGTTACTGGAATATGTAAACTGAAAAATTTAATGTACACATGCACATGGTCTTTCTCACACTGTTCCAAATCTATTATCTAAAGTTTTAATCCCAAACAGGGGTAAATTGATAAAGTTTCACAACTTCACAAAAGGCTCAACGATACTGTTTACATTCTTATTAAGTCTTGTACCTGCTGAGTAGGATAAAAACAGTGTATCAGTATGCCAAGAATGCCATCTCCAATGTAAATAATTGCATGTACCTGTTCATACTAATGTGCCATAAGAGGTTTTGTAGTCAGTAAGCAAAAAACAGGTATCTAACTTCTGGACCAGCCACAAAAAAAAGTGCACAACTTCTTTTACAAGAGCTTCATTTATGAATTTTAAAAACTCTATCATAATATAACATCATTATATGATCTAATTGTAAAAAGAAACTGCACCTACTAAGTTTGTCTTCTCTATTTTGTGAAGGTTTTTGAAAATGTCATTACCGACAGCATTACAAAAATGTCAGAAAATACTATATAATAAGGACTTGCATGTAAGTACTTGAATATATGTAAAAAATGAATTTTTTGACAAAGATGCTACAAATTTTAAACCTTCCCTTTAAAAGAAAACTACAAGAGAGGAAGATTTAACAGAAAAATCAAAGCATTATTGGAAGAAACCAAGTGACAAAATAAACTTTCTCCACCTACAGAGTCTATATACAGACAGACTCCAATACCACAAGATGGAAAGACGACCTTGCCAATTATCACAAAAACATAGCCCTAAAACATTTTTGGCCATTCTGAATTTTCTAGCACTTGTTGGCTTAGCAAGAAATTTTATGTCATAACCTTTAATCTTTGCATGCATGACATGGCTATTTTTAGAAGGAATTAATCATTGTCATACAATGGTTGGTACAGGGTGTTTAATCTTATAGTCCAATGATCTCGAGAAGTATGATCCACATACCAGCCTTCACATCGTCACACAATTTCACATTCATCTAAGCTTTTCTGTTGGGTAGGTATGTGATCCTTATTGATGCACAGCACGTTGTTTCTAGTTGTAAAACAGTTCTGAGAAAAAAACCCTTCCAGCATTTGAATGTGTTTCTATACAAATTGAACCATTGCCCAAACAATGATGTTTGATCAGTGTCAGATATATATAAAATACCTCAACAGACACTGTGCGTTTTCATATATTTGTCAAGAGTGGGCATTACCACAATAGCTGCACTATATATACTTACTTACTTACTATTCACTATCTATTATTTACTTACTTACTTATTTACTTACTTATTTACTTACTTACTTACTTACTTACTTACTTACTTACTTACTTACTTACTTATTTACTATGGATGATGATACTTGTCCAAGAGTACACAATATGTCTAAAACACACATGGAGGGGAAATTCTCATAGATTACAAGATCTACTTTTGTTACTCTGAATTTCCAGATGTTCATTAGCAAACATCAATTATTGGGAATTTCAACAAATGGATGTTAGGACTACTTTTGTACAAGGAGACCTTAACTATGAAGTTTACAAGAAGCAACTTTATGGGTATACAATAAGATTCAGCATAACTCTGTAAACTAAACAAATGCATCCATGGTCATAAATATCAAGGTTTCAAATTGGCTGAGCAGAAAGATGGCTTGCTATTCTGGCATTATAATCTATTGCAATTCTGTAACAACCATGAAATGTTAAATCATGAAAAAAATCTCTACATCAAACATAAGAAATTTGATCAAGAAGGTATTCATTATGTTCTCAGTATGTCTCTTAAAAGAGAGAGAGAAAACAGGCTCTCTCTATCAGTCAACCAAATATTTGGAATAAATATTGAAAAGGTTTGAAAGAGGCTACAGCAACAAGATTTTCACTCTTTGCTGGTTTATTGAGGGATGACTTCCGGGAAGCCCACAGTAATCTGCTTTGTTGATTTTGCTTCTCCATTTGACTGGATTCATTAAACTTCTATATGGCAGGTACTACGGAAATGTGGTCTTCCCAGCATGTTCATTGAGATCCTCAAGGGCATGTATAGTTAAGCCAGCTTATATGTTAAAAAAAATGTGGACAATTCTGATCCTTTCCCAATTACAACGGGTATTAGACGAGATTATGTACTGTTGCTTTTGCTTTTCAACTTTGTGTTAAACTAGATTATATCAAAATCAATCCTCACAGATTACAGCATTTTCTGCAGTACTACAGACAGACTGGCATAACTCACCTACACTGATGACATCACCATTCTCCAAGAGTACAGGCATCATGTCAATCCTTACTGTACAGGCTCAGCAAGAATGCTGCAATACTGGGACCCTGCATCAAGCTGGCTAAAACTAAAACCATCTACTTTCACAAAGGCAATCCTCCTGTTTTATTAGTCAAAGAAGAAAATTTGAGGCCAACAACCAATGTACTACAGTGAGTGATAAAATAACCTCTTGCTCCTTAGCTTTCAGCTTCATGAAAAGACATGCCTGGTGACCATGGTGACCTCTCAATCAAACTAAAGCTGAAAATCAATACTTCTGTCAAACCTCCTGTATGCCTCAGAAACTTGGACTCTAATAAAAACCAAAACAGCTCGCTTAGAAGTGTTCCAGATGTATGCCCTCTTTGTAATTTTTGATGCATCTAGGATTGATAATGTCACTAATGCCCAAAATCATTAGCAATGCTGTAATCTGCCCTCTGTGGAGTCCTCCATCTGCTTATGCCATCTCTGCTGACTAAGATAAATGGCTCAGATGTCCGCAGATCATCTTTGTGATTCCAACTGGAGAAACTTCAAGCTGCCTGATTGGTGATGCGCCTGTAATGCAGTGAAGTGCACATGGGATGGCAAGGTCTCCAAGGATATAAACTTCCTGGAGAGCACCTATGGATCAGTCAACTAGAGCAAAGATGTTACCACCAGCAGCTTGGAGCAGACCAATTGCAATGGTGTCTACTCATATGGAGGCAGACCACAACAGAAAAACACCACCATCATCAAGCTCTCTGACCTTAACTTCGAGTACGTTCTAGAAGAACATGGGAAATTAGGACCTCATTATGGGGTTTACAAATTTTAAAACGTTGCTAAACACTAATGAACAGCTTAAAATATCAGAGTTGACTTATAACATGACTGGCTTAGTTCTATGATCCTATGGTCCTATTAAGTCACTAGTACAGGTCTCTTAACCTTTCTGATTTCAATCAGACCACGCTAAGGTGCCAGATAAGAAAGCAAAAATGGCTTAGAAGTGTTGATTTCTTTTTCAGGTCTACTTATCATGTCAGCATAATTACAGCACAATTTGCAAAACACTCAAAGCTTAAATGTCCTTTATTGTATTTGGGTTAAAGTTATAATTCCTGGCATTAAGGGTACACATGCATTATCAACTAAAATGCAGAGATAATACCTGATAATTTTTTCCAAATGGCCTCTTCAAAAACTCACATCTCTTCATAAGGACTTTAATTGAATATATTTTGCCATTATATTCATAAGTTGGAACAGCCTTCATAGTTAAAACCAAACTAGTTCAAACAAATCATTTGTCAATTGCATAAGCTGCAATGTCATGAGTGACAATGTCATAATACCTTTTGTATAGGCCCTATAATCTGTTCCACTTTTTATGGTAGTTATTTTTAATGTAATATGTTCTATAGGTGCTGCATTATCTTACAACAGTGATTGTGCATATTGGTTCTGTATGCTTGTGCAAAAGCTTACACATCGACTAAAAAGTAAGTCAACTGAATTATTATCATTATCTTAACTGCACCTTTTTTGCAAAATATTTATCAAATAGTGGTCATAAGTATAGTTGAGGCAATGCACTAAAATTTGGTAATGGTTCTATTTTTGTAGTTGCCAAATTATTTTCAAAAACATTATTACTAGTCAAAATCAATGTAATCATCGCATTTTTGAAAATGACAGTTTTACTACATTTTAACAGTTTAACTAAATTTTCATAGTATGACTGGTTGCTATGATACAAAACCATGGCAACATATCTAATTTTAGTATCATTTTTGAAATAAGCATTGCCCAGTTAGTCATTGTACCAAATTTAAACCACAGATATTCAGCCATTTGCCAATTATTCTGTTTTCAAAATTTGCAGCCAAACAAATTGATCTGCTTTTACTGCCACTCAAGAATGCCTTCCTTTAATACGAAATCTACATCCTATGATTCCAACTACAGCCGCAAAATCTAAATCTTTAAAAATTCAAAACTTTGCTTCTATAACACTTATTCGCATTTAAAAAAATGCAAAACTCATCTAAAATCAAGCCGTTAAAGCTAGAAAACATTTGATTTACATAACATAAACATCAAAAATCTGTTAACCAACCTAAATCTAGAATCACTTCATGTGCATATTTTAGTAATACTATGTTCACTCCCTGGTAAATCAGAATTGTTCTTTCAAGGCTTTTTCAAAGCTTTTGTCCTACACGAAAGGTTTTACACAAATGTAGTGACATCTATTTTTGACGGCCGCCAGTTACATCGTCCAGGATAGCACAAGATACGCCTGCAAAAAATTATTCTCCAAAGATAGGCCATACCATCTAAACGACGGCAATCGTAGCTCCTAATACGTGTCTACAAAGATGTTTCTCGGCAATTTATTCTCAACAAGACATCCGTTCTTACCTATTCTTTCAGGTACCGACATATTAATAGCGTCTTGGGCATCTTCTCTCATTGCTGGTATCTCGTCGCGTTTGAACGAGTCCTGGAAATCCTGAAACCCAGCCTGAAACAAGCTATGGCTCCCTCCAAAATCTCGATTAGTGCTCGCCATTTCAAATCTTATTTCTAGCTACAGTATACTGTACTTTCCGAAAACTATAACATAATTCACCTCATGATTAATAACTAGGAGAGGTTCAAACCTTATCACATCATTCTAGTAATTTTTGAAGAAAATATGCAATAGCAGATGTTGCCCTTCTTCGTTAACCTCCTTCTGAAAAAGAAACCTAAAGAGATTCTGCTGACACTTCCATGTCAGCAATTCAATAACACCGCGGGATAGAGAAATAATTACAAGTAGAGATACAACAAACTGCTGTAGGACAAATAGCAAACTCAACGAGCTACACGTCCTACATCGTTGAGTACAATCTGATATTTTGTATCTAATTTTCAATTCTTTGTTTGCACCAGGGAGCTCTTATAAATAACTGGAGGAACAACCTATTGTTTAAATGCGAGTAACGGCGTTGCAAAGCATCATGGTAACGCAAGTGAACTTGCAGACTCCAAAAATAGAAAACAAGCAACAGATAAAATCGTTGATATGCAGGGCGTTTCTATTGTATAAAAACTAGTATAACAAAATGGTAAAATTTAAATAAGTCAAATACGAATGTATTTGAGAAGTGTATTTAGCCGTAAACAAAATTGCTAAAGAATTTAGTCCAAACGAAACAACCAGCAATATTAATAAAGCTCAAACGGGGAACTTTTCTCAGCTTGACAACAAACTCACCACTGGTACAAAAAGGCGACAGTGAAAATGAATTCCACAGCCCTTTTCAAATGAGTATTCAAACTAATCACATTTTGAATATCAGCTTTCTTCAAAAACATATTTCCACCAAATATAATCTCGTCTCGTCTAACTTAAACACAGGAAAACATTGATCTTACAGCATTTTTGTTACAAAGATCACAAGAAAATTTTGAATCTATCTCTCACAAGCGCAATAGACTGTTGAGCAGAAGGGGGAAAGTCGAGAAGTTAAAGTGATATCAGTGCTATAAATTGCATTAAGCTACCAGTGTGTGAGAAATATTTTACTCCTGTCTCGGAAGAAAATATTTGATTTACCTCTGCATTCAGGTAGGGAGTTATCAGACAACTCACCGCATGACTCACGGAGTGATTAATGAGAGCAAACTTAATTAGGATAACTGCCTAATATACCTTCTTGTTATTGATTTTATATCGAATTGATAAAAATGAACTTAAATGATTCCTGTTATTTCGGAATGTGTTTACAAAATTAATAAACGTCCTCCTGAATTGTAGCAGTCGTGATCATGGAAATCATCAAAACTTTTAGCAACGGATGTCGTTGTTGCATGGCCAGATTATTAGTACATAAAAACACATTAAAGATAACGGAGTAAAGAAGGACCTTAAGTTAAGTAGTTTTTCATTATTTGTTCGAAGACACGTTTATTTTTTGAGTATAGCAGTCTTAAAATAGAAACACATGGTTTAACAGGAAAGCACGCTGGACGACACGACAGTGTGACACAGACAGGCAGTACAGGAACATAAGACATGGATATGACACAGATTATGTGAAACACAATATACTTTATCGTTGGAATTTTAATCAACTGAGCTTTTCAACTTCCTTAGGTCTCAAAGGAGTCAAGCACTGCTTTCTTGAGATTAAAGACTTAAGACAGACTCATCCCTACGATAAAATTTTTAACATTTTTGTACGAATCTAAGTTACGATATTTTCAACAGGTGACGAGGTACATATACTATTGTGGCTCTGCCTCTGAATATTTTCATCAATTTTTGAAAATGAAGACTTGGAATACCACAGCTTGGAATACACGCGATCCTTTTCGTTCGTAAACTACTCTTCCAGAAAACCACACAATACCTTCCAACAAACGCAATAGTACGAACAAAAATCTACAAATCGAAAGAGCAGCAAAACCAGAGGGTATCCAATTCCCTTGAAACTGAACGTGTTCATGAAACTGCACAGTTCACGGTGTTCTGTTATTTTACATTCGCAAGCAAAGAAAAAGGAACTTGTCTTGCCATCATAAACAAACAGTATAAAGTAATTATTAACATGCATTTGCAAAATTTTGGGTATTTGTTTTGAATAAAATGAGAAAGGGAAAGGAATGAGTTAGAACAACGATGTTATCGTGTTTGAATTTCGAGGGATTTTTTGACGTCCGGATACCACAACGCATTGTAATTAGGGAGTGGTTACGTCACTCGAAAAAAAAACCAGAGAACAATAGGCTTTGTCGGTCCAGGACTTTACATAGGTCTGCGGTTTATAGTTATAACTTCAAAAGTATAATTGCTATCTTATTATTAGTAATGGTCATCGTTATTGTTATCATCATACACTTCTGCTGTCAAAGCTGTCAGGATGACTCAGTCGGTTTTGTGTATCCCCTCTCCAATTTGACTTTTTCCAGCTTTCTTCAATATTTTTTCGCTTTCCTCTGCTGCATCATTTGCTTTCCATTGTCATTGAGAAAACCATAACTTAATGATCCAATCCGTTTTCTAACTCGTTCTTGGTTCACAGTAACAACATTTGTTAATTTTGTTATTTCTTTCGCAACTAGAACAGTGAAAAAATTTCAGGTCAGGGTCTTTTGATGACAAAACTGCCGTAAATGCCGTTATTTGTACAACATTTATTTTGGATAATGTGTACGGGAACCTTCAAAGAGCATGAATAAATTTGGACAGGGATAATACCAAGTCATATTGGTGCACAAGCCTTATATCAGAAAAGAATGCTTGGAAAGCAGAGCTTACCACGGAAAAAGTGGCTAAGTACCATTGCTTGAAAATTTAAATCCAAATACTTGACAACAACATACCTACTTTTGAAAAAGATGTGTTTCTTTGGGAGTTCAAATTTCAACACGTACATTGTAAATCAGAGCAAAGACTGTCAAATCACAGCACTCTAAATGCGCTTGTATAATTTTTTCTTCCTTTTAAACGCTAACTTACTTTTACGTCCAAATTTCTTACCTCTATACCTGAGCGAAAAAAATTCCAAGTAGAAACTAAACGAAGAAAGAGTCAACTGCTGCTTACGCAAACCTTTAAAGGCTTGGCGCAGTCATCACTTTTCTTTGTAAGAGCAAGACAAGCGGTAAAGACAAGCAAGTGTTGCTAATTACTATCTCAGATGCACGTTATTGTCACTATATCTTATCTTTACAATTTCTTATTTAATTTATTTACAATATCACCGGCCTTAGAAGATTAGCACTCTATGTGCATCCTTTTCATACCACATTCACAACAGAATTTGGCATTTGAAACCGGATATCTGGTACCACATTCATGACAGAAATTAGCAAGCTTTTGCCTTCCACTCGGTGTTCGTTCCTCTTTTGCACTGGATCGTTTCACGCTGTCCTGACGAGAAGACGGCCTAACGACACCCACAGCTGCCCGGCTTTTGCCAACCATAATACCGTCATCAAAATCGATTCCACTGTCATTGCGAGGTATTTGACGTTGCCTCGGTGGTTCATTTAAATCGAAGAATGTCTCTTTACTGTTTTTCTCTGCCTGTGAGCCGCTACCTTGACGTCTTGCCCTTCCGCTATTAGATTCAGATCTCGAACTGTCTGTAGCAGACCGTCCACTTACTGGCTCTGTTGGTGTAGGTGTCCTTGGCTTTTTTAAATCTTCAAACCATTGAGGATCTCGACTAATGGCAAAAAGTCAGAGCACAAGAAAACGTTACGGGCCATGCACTTATATCGGTCATTCCCCTTAACAAAAAAGACTATTGATATTGATGGTCTTAATAAACCACAGAAGACAAGCAATTAAATAAAATGATCTCAAATATATCAAACATAATCCTAAAGCTGCAAGTCCGTTAGACACAAAAACAACAATCGACCATTGCCAGTTAGGCAACAAAATAAGAGGAACAAACAAAATCAAATATTGAAGTGCGGGAGAGTTTTCGATCTTCAGTTTCAAAAAAAATTCAAAACCAAAGGACCCTACCCGATATTTTTCTTCCCTGTATGCCTGCTCTGATCCTGTGGACTCTGATAGACAGTTGTTTCAGTACCTCTGTGTCCCGATAAGTTCTTGGAATACGAAGGAGCATGGCGCCTCCTTTGAGTACTGTCTTCAACGTCAGCATCAGTTGCTTTCTTCAGAACGACCGTTCTTCTCTGTACCGGCGGTGAAGATCCTGACATCTTTCGAAGCGGTTGGTATTCTGGTGAACCAAAATTCACTGTTTCATTTGTCGCTTTGCGGCGTAATTTTGGTGACTCTGCAGGAGTCCTTTTGGCAGCAACCGTATGAGCTTAGAACAAACAAAGAAAACGGCTTTATGCCAAATTCAAGTCAATAAAAACTCCAATGAAATAGAATCACAAGATCTTAAAAGAGTAATAAATTATGAAGATAAAACGGGGTCTTGGCGGAGCACTTCAGAGTGAAAAACTTTTGGGGGATAAGCTTCAAAGCTATAAAACATTGAACATGTGTCACTGAGGTTATTTCGATAATTTCGGTTATTTCAACTGAGTCGACAAAGACTAGAACTTTAAAACTAAAAAATAAAATTTTCAAAAGAGACTCCTTTTCAAAGAAAACTGATTAACTTGACACTACTTAAGATTAGAGGAAATACGGAGATAGAATAAAGACAGAAAAAACAATAATAAGTTGTCGATCAAGAGAACCACAGTATTCCACAACTTCAAATTGTATATGTTGTTAAAATTGACATATCAGGGAAAAGTAGCCAATATTGAGGCACAATATTTAAATATTCAGGCACGATTCATACTCTGAAGTGTCAGACGAAAAAAGCTTTAAAGCATGTTTTTAGCGCAAATGTCGAAAATTTTAAAGGCGATTTTCAAGTTTTGTACCACACAAAGGTTGTTCAAATATAGATTAAAAACGACGACCATGTAAGTTGACCATTCTATCTAAGTGTGCGTCTGCTTCTGTGTACGAAGTTGCTTTTCTTAACGGGTTCAAATTTGACGTTTTACATAACTGTTCAAATGACGATCAATTCTATTCACATAACTTGGACTGAACAGAGGTACCTTGAGATCTTGGTGGGGTCTGTCCAGATGACGATGATTTTCTTCCTGGTAATGGTGGCTTGTACTAGAATGATAAACGCTCATGAAATAATATAACTGATCAAATACCAGGTGGGGGTGCAACACTGTAACATAAAGATGCCAACAACAGAAATTGGCGCCTAAACATCGCCACGGACAAATCCGAGGACGATTTCCCTTCAAAATAGGCATGATAACGGGCAATAAGGGGATAAAAAGGTACGTACTTACTTCACAGTCCTCCCTCGTGCTTCTCCTGATGCATTTACTTGGTAATCCTCAACTAACACCTGCTATACTCGCAAATTGAGCCTTTCTGGGCTCAAACAAAAAAAACCCCAAAGTCCAGGTTCACCAAAATGTTCACGGACATACAATGAATCCCTCACACTCCAATTAACTAAGTCATCCCTAATAATTGTGGTCTCATTAACGTGAAGTCGTCTTTTATGAAAATTTCTTGCATTCTGCTTTAAACAAACCTTGCGTTTTATAAAAATAAATTATCGAAATGCCCGTTAACTTCAAACATATCCACTGAAATATTTAATGATTTTTATGCCGAAAAGGACATTCACAGTTTTCAAGCCAATGTTGTCACAATCAGTCTCAGACGCTAGCCATTTACATTTGGGCAAGTAACAAAATTATTCAATAGATTAACTAAAGACATTCCTTTACTTGTTTTCAATTCTCATCTGGCATGAGTTAGAACCTCTCTTCTTTCCTACCTTGAATGTAACATTAAGCATCGTTTACACGGCATTCAATTTAGGCTGAGCTGAATCAGCTTATGGTAGATATTCGAAATTCAACAATAAGAAAAAATAAGCAAAAATTACTTGAATTTCCAACAACATTTTGAAGTCTACTGTTATTCCATGTTAACAAATCTATGCTCAGACAACAGGTTTGCTTTTGAGTGTCTGGCAACAACATCTTGAAAAGATTTTCAAAGAAAATTGGTATAAAAGATACGCAGGGATTAATTGCATAAGTATACCTGAATGATACGATCAATTAATAAATTACCTGTGTTCTTTTGTTTAGCTTTTCTTTTGCTACAGCAGCCTTTGAATCATTTGTTGCACCAATGCGTGCACTTTTCTCCTTGCAAAATCCCATGTGCCGTTCAGCAGCACTTTCATTGAAATGACGATTGCAATAAGGGCACTGAACATAGTCAGGATCAATTGTAGGTGGGGGTGGCGGTGGAAGAGGTGCCCCTGCTTTGACAGCAGCTGTTACATTTCTTGCGGCACGAATTGTCTGTATCAGTTCCTCGTGTTTTTGTCGCCAATCCCGTTTAGGCTTCGGTAGCTGTCAATATAAAAATATTACGCAGGTGTTACCGTGCATGAATAAAGGAAATACATTAAATGAATTCAATTGCTCATTAGCGCATATCCATGGGAAACAATTAGTGTCAATCAGAAAAAGCACACTGAAACAGTATATGAAATGAAGTCGAACAAAGTAAAACCACTACAGATCAATCCAAATCTCACGAATTCCCAGTAAACCAGGTTCATTACTTTACACACTGTCAAAATGTTCTTTTTAAGAGAAACTTGATCTCATGCTTGAAATAAATGAATAATTGCAATAATAATCCATACAGATGTATGCACGGCCGTTCACACCATCTTTAGTTAGCTACTAAATTACAATGAAGTTTAACTCACATTTAAAATGTCATATAAAAGTCTGAGTCTCCGGCCAGTGAAGCACCATGTACGTCTTCGCGATTGAGGCAGACACCGAAATATTAAAACATGACAACCAAAGCCCTACTACATAAATTAGAAAACGTAGTGACCTAGTTGAAACAGATTGCCGCTTCTCTTACGCTAACAGTCCAGTAGAAAAAGTAAAAAGATTCGTAGTCACGGTACATGTAACACAGTTGCTCACTTGCTGTTGCTGTATAAGCTAACAGCTTTTACGGAAGAAAACTCAAGTAAGTAGGTTTCCAAATCAACAAGAGAAGTCCACTATATACAAAGCTACCTGGCGCGAAATTTGGCGGGAAAAGATTTCTATTAGTCTAACAACATAATACAATACATTACACCTCAATAAAACTAGTGCGTTTCAAGTCTGTAAAAACAGTTTTGCATAATTTCAGCATAATTCTACCCAGAAGTGACTCTTAAAAGCTGGACATGAATTGCACTGTAAGCAAATGATCCACAGAAAAAGGGGTTTTTTTCGACAATAACATCAATTAACATAATTCAAATTTGAGTTCCTGAAATGAAAGCACATGAAAAAGTGACAAATGTAACATTAAAACCTGTGACTTCCCTTACATTGCTAGTAGTTCTTGAACTTGAAACCTTGAAAGGAAAGGATATAGCACCTTAAATTCGGGGAAACAGAGAAGTTCGAGTGCTAAGGTGCCTTCCTTCCAGCACAGAGGTAAACCCTGGCTCCTCCGACTAATCTGACAGCTAACTGGATTAGATAATAACATCTCTACTATTCACTCCTGCATCAAAGACTTGTTCACCATGAATAAATTCTGCAATGTCTTCAAGTCCACATTTGTTCACTACCATCAATACTAGGCTGCAGACACTGGTTACTAAAACGCCATAAGGATAAATTGACACTGGAAAGTCTCATATCGACAACACCAAAGAACACTTCAAACATGACCAGTTGCAACAAATTCAGTTTCATTTCACTGTGTATATCATGGCCATTCATGCATTACTGGTAGTACTGTAAATATCTGGTCCATCATCTCTGCCAATGCTGCAAGTCATACAAATGCAATATGCATTGAATTAAATATTCATTCTTTACAAGTACTCAAAACAAGAATAAGGATTCATCCATGAAATGGTGCTAAAGATGTAAAGGTTTCACAATTATGAAAGATGGGAGATAAACAAAATAAACAAACAGGAGAATGTTCCCTTGTGAAGCCATTGTAATATTTCACCACAGAAAGCCAAACAATAATGAAACTCTCAGAGGAAGAAGTCAATCTACATTATGAACAACAACCAATCCAAACAGAAAGTAACCACATCAACAGAGGCGGATTTTTGAGAAAGGGATTTGGGGGGTGGGTGGGGGTGTGAGATGACGATCGGATGTTGGTTCAAGTGCCTTGAAAATAACAGAAACACTCATTTGTCAATTTCACTATATAACTATAATGTCTTAAATCTTTGCTTTCTGTAACATAAATTTCCAACTGTAACCGTCAAGTTACACAGTATTTATCTATATAAAAACTGAATCGACTTTTGCTAAGCTTTAATTGTAAATCGAAAAAAAATAATCAAACTTCAATTCTTCGCGCTTTAAGTTTTGAGCATTCATCGGCAAGCTTTTTAACGTCTATCCTGTCTGTTACATCATTTTCACAAGCAATGATCATCAGGCTGTATAGCCGACAGTCAGACATTTTTTACCTCAAATACGTCCTCAGCAGCTTTAATCTTGCAAATGAACGCTCATGACTTGCGACGGATACAAGTGTAGTAGATTGTCTTCGGGATTGTCTACATAATATCATTCTTCATACAGCTGATGTCAAGAAACAGAAGGTTAGCATCTTTGAGATTATCGGGAAACATTTGACACAAGAGAATACAGTCATCTCTTGTAGCTTTATGAAGCAGTTGTGGATAGAAGCATCTTAGAAGACCAAATACCCAGTTAATGCTTTCTCGATATCTCTGTACTCTCTTGTGAGCCTGTCAATGACCTTGAACATTTCAAAGCGGTAATGACCTTTGAAAGTGTGAAAATTGGCATTACCTACGTTCTCATCAATGATTGAACCCTTCATGGCCTATGTCGCTTTGAATACTCTGCTTGTGGATTGATTCCATATTTATCACAATGAGGAAGGGCTCGTTCTAGAACTCCATCAATTGTACCTTCATCTCTTCGAATGCTCTCCAGTATCTCCGCAGTTTGCCTTATCAAGCCAATACCATTCACTAGATCAAAGTCTTGCACTTCCATCACCTCTTGTTTCAATGCAAGCATAACATTCTTCAAAAAAATCAAACCTAGCGTGAATTCCAATGAATTCAATTTTTCCATAAGGTAAGGTGTGCATCACGATCATATTCATTTCACGATCGCATTTCTTCGAGCAGATGAATTAAACGCTCATGGCACAACCATACCACTCATATTTCTTTCGCTCTTCCAGTCCATCTTGTTTGTGATAGGCTTTCTAAAAGCAATGAACCCTGCAGCACCATAACATCATCTTTGTATCGACACAGATTCCGTTTTGCCGGTATCATTTTACAAGATCCTGTTCACTTAGCCGTTTCTTGTTTATTGCACGCTGCAAGACCGAGTTTAATGGCAGCGTGACCGGATGAAAGTGGGCGGGAAAAAAGTTTATAAACTAGATCCTCAATTGAACATTGCAGACTCAAAATCTTGTCAAAATTCCGAAAACAGTCCTAAACCATGATCTTTACATGTTTTTATCCACCCTACTCTGGACTGCATTGTGAAGACGGTATAAGTTAAAACTATGGAAAACTGCTTCAAACGGTACACACCATCTTTAGTTAGCTACTAAATTACAATGAAGTTTAACTCACATGTAAAATGTCATACAAAAGTCTGAGTCTCCGGCCAGTGAAGCACCATGTACGTCTTCGCGATTGAGGCAGACACCAAAATATTAAAACATGACAACCAAAGCCCTACTACATAAATTAGAAAACGTACTGACCTAGTTGAAACAGATTGCCGCTTCTCTTACGCTAACAGTCCAGTAGAAAAAGTAAAAAGATTCGTAGTCACGG